>VYZS01096860.1:0-29750 GCA_013400695.1 Neodrepanis coruscans
CTTCATAAATTACTTGGATGCGGTATTTTTTAAAAAATCTTAACGTCTACTATTAATCTTAATTTTCAAATACACATTCCACTTTCCACATTCTGTTCTATTTTGCAGCATATTTGTTCTATTCTTATATGGCTATTCTTATATCACTAGGACAGGAAACAATCTGGGGACAATTTACAGCTCCGTGCTTTACAGTGATTCTCCATCTGTGCACACTTGTATTCTGGAGCTGCCATGCTAATGCATCTTTTCTGTTCTTGCAGATTATAACAGTATTTTCTGCTGTCTTTACAGAAACACAGCTGATTGGAAAATGTGACAGTGCAGAAAACATGAGTCCACATAGGCTGATTGGGAAAAATAGCTCATTCTTGCTCTCTTCACTAGGCAGCAATGCAGGAGAGTTACTTATGAGTCAGATGTATAGCACCTGGAAAACACAGGTAGATGCTCATCAGGCTGCATGAGTTCTGCATTGGGATTGACCATGTAGAAAATACAATCTTTTAAGGATATTAAATAGCAGAAGCAAACCAAGGAATGTACAGTTGCCCCTCTTACTAGTTTCCACATCATCTGTGATGGGCACTTGCTAGTCAGGGGCAGCATATGAGTTAACAAGGGAGAGGCAGATGTAATGTTTAAATTGAAGTTTAGCGGATCAGTAGCCATGGGATTACCACTTCACAAAATATGGATAAACATGATAATCGAGAGAGGACTCATGATCACAATGTTGTCATTGTGCTCATTATTTTGTAAACAGTCTCTTGAACTCATTACCAAACAACAATGCTAATCTTCTACTTAGTTATTATAACTCACTTACTGTAACTTCTTAAATTCAAGAGAGATTATTTCTTTTTGTCAGTATATTCAATGGTGCCCTTGGGGATTTCAAAACCCCAAGGTTATTAATTTTTAATTAATAGATAATTAATTAATTTTTAATTAATAGATACTTAACAAGATGTGAAATAATATTATGTCTTCAGATGGAGTGGACAAAAACAAGAATTTAAAGAACTTTTTTAATGTATATGATTGTGCATGCTCCATCTATAATGCAGATGTTTTCATGTTAAAATTTAATGAGCATTTGCTGTTCTTTTCATTATGAAAATCTAGGCTTCCCACATATCTAAAAAGCAGTTCTTTTGTGCTTAAAAATAAGGTAATGGAAGTAATTTCAACAAACAGTTGCTGTAATACATGAAATACAGATATATAGTGGACAATCAAAAAGCTATTTTTCATACACTTACAGAAATTAAGTCAAAGGGAAGTTGCATTTAGTTGATAAAAACCACCAGGGCCTTGAAAGTGTCTGCACTCAGGATAATCCTTTAAGTGCACTCTTAGGTTAATCAGTAACCATGATAATGGTAGAGTGAGTCACTCTAGAAACAGACACATGCATTACTTTGGAAAGCATTAAATGCTTATTATGGGGTGAAACAAAGCTTTCAGCAGTTAAAACGTATTTCCCTTTTCTCCATTTTTTTCCCCTCTTCTGGGGGGAATGGGGAGGGGGATTGTGGGTTTTTGAGGGTTTTTAGGGGTCTTTGTGGAGGAAGGAGGGGAGGGGGTGTTTTAAACATTTCTTGTGTATGTTTATAAAAGCAAGGCAGGCAAACTCCGGACCTTGCGATGCGGTGCAGCTCTGGTTCTGCTCATTCCGTTGGGATATGTGTACACGGAGGCAGTGGCAGGGCTGGGGAAGAGGCCCTGCGGTGTGGGGGCTGCCCTGTTCTGTCCCTGTGGCATGCCGCAGGTGGCAGAGGCAACTCCTGCTGCCCCCCCTCCACCGGTTCCCTCCACGACAGCAACAATGGGTGTGGCGCTGGGGGCCGCCCCTGTCCTGCAGCCGCCAGCACCAGGCTGGGGGGGGTGCCGCAGCCAGTGTGTGCCTAGCCACCGTGGCCATGGCCCTGCCAGCTCAACCTGCCAGTGTAGGCACGGTGCAGGGGCAGCGTCTCCCCTGTCCCGGGTGCCGGCAGATATGCCCGGCTGTCCCCAGTGCTGCGTGTGTCTGCAGTGGGTTTCCCACATGCACGAAATGCGGTGCCAAGCAGAGAATGCCGGCAGCCCTTGCAGCAGGTGAAACCACCCCCGCGAGTCGCTGCCGCTGGCATGCGGGGTCAGGGCAGCCCGGTGCTGGTGCCTGGGGCCCCCCATGATGCTCACGGACGGCCCTATTTCCCTGTCGGGCCTTGACCATGAGGCATTTTGGTGGTAAATGCCACCATATTGCCTCGTGACAAAATCTCGTGGAGGGGAGGTTCCTGAGCACCATTAGCCAATCTGGAGGCGGCCTGCGCCAGGAGGGACCCCGAGATCACGCGTGAATAGACTCCCTATAAAGCAGCAATCCCAGAAGCTCGATCCCTCTTTGGGGCTTGGCAGTCATTGGAGCTGCATCTCCACCCATTTCTACTCAGTGTTTTTCCCAGGGCTCGAGCAGCAGTACAGCTTCAGCGACAGCAGAGGCAGTGCAGGGGCTGAGGACCACATTGCTCACCAGCTGTGGTATTTTCTCTCCCCTTTGGGTCCCCCCTGGGTTTCTTTTATTGTTCCTGTTTTCCAGGAAACCTCAGCGAGGACCCGGCACCATTCCAACTTCCTCCCTTACTGCATCAGCGCAGCAGCCAGCCCGGAGTAGCACAGTCTGTCTCCCTTGCATTTGTTGTTGTCAGGATCTTTGTTTGTAAAATAAATCCCATTGGTTGTTCTTGACTTCTATTGCATTCTCTTGTCGCTTTTAACGCCCCTACTGTCCAAACCGGGACAATGCAGAAAAGTGAAGAGATGGAGCTGTTGCGGTTCGACATTCAAGCAGGATTCAGGATTGACACAGACACATCAATATGATGCAAAGTCAAATCCCATTTATTCTCTACTTTCAATTACATTTATAAGTTTTCCAATTTCACACATGTGTTTACAAGTTACTTGATTGGTTCCACATCACACGTATATTGTTTACACCTGAAACTAACAGCTAATTGGCTAAGGTCACAAAACTGGCTAATGTTAACACTTTATTGCTATAGTAACCTTTATTGCTATTTTTTACCGAGCAGGTGCTGTTTACCGCAGTTTCATGCTTTTTCTCATGTCCTTGTGTCCAGACCTTGTGATATGCCTTATTAGAAAGGAATGCAAACCTATGCGGCCTAACAAGAAACTTGGCCTTGAAACATGTCTGTTGGATTCATTCTGTTTTTATCCCACGATTTTGGTCCCATGGTAACCAGCAGGAGCGAAGTACAATTGGGCAATGCTTCACAGGTAAATTCAGATTCAGAGGACAATGCTTTTATTTAATCCATTAGGTATAATCAGCCCAGGCTTATAAACCATCTGTATTTATAGATGAATCAGTGTGAATTGTAGATGTTTTCATTTGGGACCTTTGTGTGGACATCTTTATCACTTACCCAGTCTAAAAGAGCTCTAATGTGACATGCAGTAATAGATGCAAGTGTGTTTGATAATAATATTATTATTTCTGAAAACAGTAGCTATACACAGTTAAGAGCAGTCCTTAAATTCTTCCCTATAATGATAGGATTTTTAAAATATTTTTCCCCCTGAGAAAAGATAAATAATCTGGTAATACATAGTAATTTGAAGTAATAGGATTTTTTTAGTCTTTGGAGAAAATCTAACTTTTAGATTATTTATGAGCTTTAATTTTGTGCTGTGGCTTCTTTGAAAAAACTCAATTATTTTTCCTATTGTATACTGGAAATAAAAAAATAAATCAGGATATAATTATTTTTGTTGCTTGGCCTTCACTACAAAATTGATGAGGTTCTCTTTGGAAAGTTTGTTGCAATGAAATATAGACAAGAAGCAAACAAATACCTGTGGAAAACAATGTATTTATTGCTAAGATGACGTAATTCTACAGTGTGTAGGTAAATACAGGCTGGAGAAAAGTGAAGCAGCTTGGTTTCTTTCTGTGTTTGAGAGATCATAAAACCATGATGACAACTTAAATTATCTATTTGTGTAGCTTGACCTAACAACCCTATGGAGACGTTTTCTAAAGAAAATAATAGCATATAAAAACAAGCTACTCTTATAACACTGTCTTGATGATTGCTTTCTCCCTGTTTTCAGAATGTGTATCAAAGGTCTCTAAAGGAAAGCTTTTCCATTTAAATAATGCCTGATGCCAACTGTGTTTGGTTTCTTGAGAGAATAATAAAGGTATGAGGAAAATAATCAGATAGCATAAGTCTTTTAAGGCATGACATCTTCAGTGTTTGTTGTGCAGTGTATATTTATTTGTCTGGTCTCTGCTGAATGAGAGACCAGACAAACCAGGTACCTTATACTACCAGCCACATGTCCACCACAGATTTGACTTTTGGACATTGGATCCCAGAGCACCTATTTCCTTTGCAATCACTGTCAAGGGTCAGGCCATCCACATTGCGATAATGATCCCTCCTTTACTGTTATCTAGAAAAAAAGATCTTGAAACTTTAGCCATACTTTCATGGTGACAAAAATGAGATAGACAGAAGCCTGAGAAGGATTTTCTAGCAGAAGAAGGGAAATGATGCAAGAAGGAGCATGGGGGATGTTGTATTTGATTGTTGCTCAAAGGGGAGTGTTCTAAGCCTTCCTCCAACAGCTTTGGTTAAAAAATTACTTTAACTAAAATTTTGTCTGCAAACTTTGCTACCCCCCCCCCCCCCCCCCCCNGAAACTTTTCCCCCCCCCCCCCCCCCGCCCCCCAAACTTTTATGTCTAAAGAGGCTTAAATTATTCCCCAATTTTAAGTAGAGGTGGTGAATACACTTAAGTTTGTATTTGCAGGCTTCTTGTTTCTGAGAAGCTCTTTCAGTCAGATACATCTCACTACATTAAGTAAGAGTTTTGGCTTGCTCCTTCTCTGGGATGACTTCCTGACATAGGTTAATTCAAATAACTGAATGTTTTCATCAAGAGAATTTTAGTGATCTGTTTAAACCAAAAGTCACATGAGACAAATAGGCAGTGTTATGAGGCACTGATGCGAATCACATGGTCTTCAATGGCTAAAGAATGGAATCTATAAATTAGAACTGTGTTTTTGTGAGATAGCTGAACACAGACACATTTTTGTTGCTTTCTATTATTAATAGTTCTCTAATATTCTAATATTTCACAATATTCCCATAGCTTTGTTCTTATAACAATTTCTAGTAAATGTGATGCATACTATTCCAGTAAAGGTCTGGTTTTGGGAGAAATATATCCAGAGGATGTTTTTTTTTCAGTATTCACTAATAGGTTCTATGTTACACTGAAATAAGAATAACACATTTTCATGGATCTTTCAAGGATCCTCTAAGGAATGCATTTAAAGGAGTAGGAGATCTTAGGGGTATTTCAGAAGTTTGTCTTGAGTTCTGCTACTTTTCAGTTTAGAATCATAGAATATGTTGAGTTGAAAGGAACCTACAAGGATCATTGAGTCCAACTCCTTGCCCTGCACAGGACACCCCCAGAGTCATCATGTGCCTTAGAGCATTGCCCAAACACTTCTTGAACTCATATAGGCTTGGTGCTATGATCACTTCCCTGGGGAGCCTCTTCCAATACCCAACCACCCTGTGGGTGAAAAGCAACTTCAGGCCATTCCTTTGGGTCCTGTCACTGGTCACCACAGAGAAGAGATCAGTGCCTGCCCCTCCTCTTCCCCTCACGAAGAAGTTGTAACTGCAATGAATTCTTCCCTCGGTCTCTTCTTCTCCAGGCTGAACAGACCGAGTGACATCAGCCGCTCTTCATACAGCTTCCCCTCAAGACCCTTCACCATCTTTGTTGTCCTCCTTTGGGCACTCTCTAACAGCTTAACATCTTTCTTATCTTGCAGTGCCCAAAAGTACCACAATATTCAAGGTGAGGGTGCACCAGTGCAAAGCAGAGTGGGACAATCCTCTTCCTCAACCAGCTGCTGACGTTCTGTCTGATGCCCCCCAGGACATGGTTGGCCCTCCTGGCTGCCAGGACACTGCTGACTCATATTCAACTTTACATAGAAAAGGACCCCAGGTCCCTTTCTGCAGCACTGCTTTCCAGCCTCTTCTTCCCCAGTCTGGATGAACATTCAGGGTTGCCCCATTCCAGATGCAGAATCCATCACTTTCCCTTGTACAGAAGGATATCTAAATCAATATCCAGTATCCAGTCAGTATCAAAAGCTTTGCTGAAGTCCAAAAAGATTACATTAACTTGCTTTTCTAGATTAACGGTGTGGTCTACCTTCTCATAGAAGAAAATCAGTTTCAACAATTAGGATTTTCTGCTCATAAATCTGTAACCAATGACTGAATTTTCTATCAGGTGTTTTCAACACTTCCTAGAATAATATTTTCCATGACTTTACCGGACACTAAATTGAGATTTACAAGCCTGTAGAGCCTTCTTCTTGCCCTTCTTGAAAATTGGGACAACTTTTGTCAGCTTTCAGTCAGCTGGGACCTCTCCAGTTTCCAAGGACTGCTCAAAAATCATCAAGAGATTACATCAGTAGCTCTGAGAATTCTGGGGTGAACCCCATCAGGCTCTGCAGATTTGTAGGATCCAGCTGGAGCAGCAGATCCCACACAAGGTCAGGGTCAACTGACCTTGTTTTCACTGGCTATGTACCTTTCTTTTTTGCCTTATATTTAAGAGGAGATCAGGAGATCTCTGTTAAGCCAAGCTAGCCTTCTCCCTCATCTGTTTGACATTTTGGAATTGCCTGCTCCTATGCCATTAGTAGGTGATGTTTGAGTAGTAACCACCTACTTTCTAAAAATCTAAAGATTTTACTGTATTCTGAACAATACACAAGGAATGTAAATGCAATCTTGCATTTAAGTGCTGAGAGGAAGAAATCATTACCAGACACTTTTACGCCACTACAAAACAAAATGGAAAATGGCTTCTCTCCTCTTCTGTCTCCTCTTCTCTCTCCTTGTCTGATAGTTCCTCTTCTACAGTAACATGACAATACATAGAGAATAAGAATTCAATAACTGTTCTTTTCTGGTAACTCTGCTTTAGAACTAGCCTAACACCATATTCCCACCTGATGAAAATTCCAGAATCTAGAAGTTTTTACAGAATTCTGGAAAAAAGTTATGGAAGAATTAATATCGCCAACATTATGCAGCAATCCAGTTCTTCAGTGATGAATGAGACAAACATGCACACTATCTTTGGTAATTTTTTCCTAGTTTTTGAAAACAAGTATCTCATTTAGACATGGCTAGAGTCAGCAAAGAGCACTTGAACTCTGGAGATATCCTGATCTGAACCTTAATCTGCATGGGAACATAGTCCTAGCTTTGAAAATGATGGAAATGTGGAGGACTGTAGAATCTCATCCTAATACCCTGTGTTACAATCCACATTGTTCTTTTCACTGCCAGGCACCACTGGGTGACTTTTTTTTCCAAGCCGATAGTTAAACAGAGGCTTCTGTTCTTCTTATGTGAATATATGATGGAACTGTTCGATATCACAACTTTCTTAGAAATTATTTTAGGAGAGATATCCTCTAACTTTCTGCATTTTTCAAGTACAACAGTATACTTTTCAGTTATGGTAGTGTTTTCCTTTATGTATGAAATGTTAATTATTAAGGTAGTTTCAATAAGTTTCTAAACATGGAATTAAATGTCTATTATTAGCTTTAATTAACATTAAGGGAAACAAACTTTTCCTGCCATAACCCAGCAAGATTCAGTTGTCAAGAAGACCCTCTCTCCTCTCCTCTTCCTCTCCTCGTCCTGTCCTGTTCCTCTCCTCCTCCTCCCCTGTCCTCCCCTCGCCCCTCCTCTCCTCCCTCTCCCCTGCCCAAAACTTCCTTTCCCTGCTCAAACTTGCCCTTCCCTGCCCAAGCCTTCCCTTCCCTTTTCTGAAATACAGACACCATATGAGTTAATTCAATATATCTTGGCTGCTAAAAGAGTAATATGGAGCACTGGCATATTTGCCTCTTTCAGCATGGAAGATTCTACACAGCAGACAATGTTTGCCTAGTTACAAGATATAATATAGGAAAACAAAATAAAAATGGCAGAAAATAATATCATAAGCCAGTCTTGTTAGCAGTGGCTCTTTCTGCAAGCAATAATAGGATTTTTCAACTTATGACACTAAACCTTTTTTATCTATGACAGTGTAAAGAGATGAATTATACTATGTGGACAGACTAGCAAAGATAAATTATTTTTGAAAAGCATTTTAAAGTATGATTTCCCCCCTTTTTTTCATTTCCTTACTTGGCTGCTGAGTAGTTTCCAGTGTAAATTAACCAGCAGGTGGTAGCAGTGTTTAAGATTTCTAGAACTGATACATAAATTATGCAAGTTACACAGGCAGAGAAAAATATTTCAGAGTACAGACCACACAGTCAATGCTTCTGCAAGTCTACTTTCATAGCAAGTTCTTGCATCTTTGTTGATGAGGTTTGGACATTTAGATGACACCTTTAAGACATTTCAAAGATTATTTCATGTGCAGGGTAACAGTCAAATGAGACTAACAGGTTGTGAGATTTTTGGGTTTGTTTTTGGTTTTGGTTTGGTTTGGTTTTGGGTTGTTGTTGTTGAGGTGTTTTCGTATTTTGTTTTTTTTTTTTTTGTTGTGTGTTGTTGCTGATCATTTTGTTTTTGATTTTTTTTTATTTGGTTTGGTTTTGGTTTTTATTGTTTGGGGTTTTTTTGGCAGGAGGTGAATTATTAGCCTAATGTTTCAATTTCACTCATTTCTCCACTGTTTCCTCTTTGTCTACAAACCATAGAAACATTTTGACAGTATTCACATCAGAATTTAAATTCCAGTACATTTCAGCTTTATCTTTTTATTCTATTTGTCTTCTTTTTATTGCAGTTTTTTTGTTGTGGGTTTTTCTTTCTTTTTTTTTTTTTTTTTTTTTTTTTTTTTTTTTTTTTAATACAAAATCATAATTTTTTATTANTTTTTTGCACAGACACAAAAATTATTTTAACAGGAGAATTTTTTGGTTAATAAGACAATTTTGAGTCATGATACATGCAGTCCCTGTTAATGGCTAGTTAATTTCTGAAAAATGCCTGAGGCAGATACCTGTTCATGAAAATGCTGAGATATCAACACTGTAGCAAGATACCTGTACTTGAATATGTGACCCTGTTTAAATAAGAACTTTTAGTCCGTACTAGACAATCACTAAGAACTGTATAATTGTGTCAAAATTACTGATGCATATAGCCATGGAATTTCCCAAATGATAAGGAGAGGAAAAGAAGCATATGTCCCCAGAACTCAGTTTTAAGATGTTAAAATTAATGTATCCACTATACTTAAGAGCCTTTTAATAACTGCCCACATTAACATAAGAAGAGACTGAGGGGAGATTCACTGAAATCTACCACTCCTTCAAGAGGGGAGAAGAAGGGACAGATATTCATAATGACTTTTTCTCTGTGGTAACCAGTGACAGAACCCAAGGAAATGGCCCAAAGTTGTGTCAGGAGAGGTTTAGGTTGGATACTAGAAAAAGGCTCTTCCCCCAGAGATTGGTTGGGAACGGGAATAGGCTCCCCCGGGAAGTGAACACTACACTAAGCCCGACAGAGATTAAGAAGTGTTTGCATATCACATGCATATGGTGTGACTCTTGTGGATGGTCCTGTGCAGGGTCAGGAGCTGGACCTTTCCTTGTGGGTCCCTTCCAACTCAGCATATTATGTGTTTCTGTGATTCTATAAATACTAACAAGAAACAAAACACACCAGGCATTGAGGACATTTACCTTTGCAGTCATGTTAGGGCTTGTCTTTTGCATTTAAGTCATCTTCATTGCTCTTCCCCATAACAGGCAACCCAAAATCTCACAAAATGGGGAGGGGAACTATAATTTTTAGGGTATAACTATGACAGAAATAGAAAATAATCGACAGTATACTGTAGAATAGTTCCAGTAAATTATTTTGTAGTCGGTACCCCCTCTGATTTTAGTGGAGAGAAAAAAATAAATAAAGAGATAAGGAGCGACAAAGAAGAAAATGGTAGATTTGAGTCACAAGTTTAAAAAAGAGAATGATTTAATCATGACATACCATCTAAATACAGCCATGGTAAACTACTGCAGCAGACAAATAAAAGGGCCTTGAAACAATTCGGCTGAAGTAATTTTGACTGAAATTATTTCCTAGTGACTTCATTTATCAGTAAATTCTATCTGTACAGCAACATGTATTCACTTATTTATACAAATAGGCTCTGCTTCAGCTAAATTGATACAGCTGCCCTTCACAGACATTGCATACAGAATTCTTCATTATAAATTATCTGCGGTTATTCTGCCATTAAAATAAATTCATTATATAATTTTAGAGAGCTTTCCTTAAATATTTCAGAACAGAATACACATATAATGTACATTTAATATCATATCTATCAGAAAGCTTTGCTGCTATACCAGCAAATTGCATTTCACAACCAAAGGTATATAACTTCTCTCAATGCCTTGACATGCTGTATTTTTTAAGAAACAGAGATCTTGTGTCCCTCTTGGTGCTTCACAGGTAGCTGCAATATACAAACCTGATACAGCTGCCAAGAGCTGTTCGACTTGGCAAGGTCTACCACATTTTTGGGAACCCAGATTTGTACCATTTACTTCTAGTAATTTATGTAAAATATTTCATTTCTGCAGGTTGTGTTGTTACTTATTTTCCTTTAATGAATGCTTTGTAACCAATTAATCTTTCATTTGAGGAATTCCCAAGACATTGTCAGTTTTCTTTCTAGGGTAAATTTGTGAGTAGTGGTAGTAAAATATCTTTTACTCTCTTGCATTCTTAACAGTTGCTTAAAAAAATGAAAACTGCAGTTATTTAAAAAGACAAAAAATCTATTAATTAGTATAGAATTTAGTTAAATAAGTGGCTTCACACACAAGTTTAAAGTGCATCCTTAAACTTGTAAATGTAGGCAGTTGCTGAACTAAGTAATTCATAAATGACCCAAACTATCTTGTTAAAAATTCAATGGCAACCTGACACTCAAAACCAAGAAAACTTTCACTGATTCTCCTAAGCGGATGCAATTCAGCACTTGCCTAGAAGTTTTAAAGATGGGTCAGCACACCATGCCTATGTGTTTCATCAACACTAATGCAAATAGAAACACAAACTTGTTTATGGATTGTATTTTTAAGGTCTTAATCTCGTCCTTGAGTTGACTTTTTCTTGTCTATTACTTGAAAGGTGTGGTCATTTGATGCTTTCTGGTTTTCAGGTTGCAAATTTCTGGAATGACAAGTAGGCTTTTAATGTCTTTAATTTCCTTTTATTTCAGCTAGCCTTCTTTCGTAATTTATAGATACCTTTTATATCAATACTTTCTTCATGAAACTCTTCACCTTGCTTATATTACCTATTTAATGAGTAATGTATCACACATTTGTCATTTTTATATTCACTTTGCAGAAAGAATCACAGTAATGATTAGAAGTCTGATGTACTTGAATATGAGAGTTTGTTGTCCGTTCCATTTGTGCCTTACATGTACTCAAATATGTTGCACTGTCAGTCAGTAAGCAGTTCCACACTCTTTTTTTTTCCTAGACAAATTGAACAGTCTTGTACTTAAGGTAGTGTTGAGGAAACATGTTCTTAAAGGACAGACATCTGCAACTTGAGCTCTTAATTGTTTGGCTAATTCACAGTATTTCTATACTTCTGTGAAAATACTTAATCCCTTCCTACATTTTTTGCCTATCAGTAGCCCACTTTGTGAGCATTCCTCTCAGTAGCATGTTCTGCTGTGACTGAGTAAAAGTTATCAAGGTCGTACTGACATTCCCTACTGAGCGTATAAGACCATCTTGTTTGAGATTTTCTTTCAAATTCCTGCCATAGCTTTTTCTTTCTGAGAGGCTGAGTGAACACTTATGCTGTAGGCATGCCAGGTACTGCCAAACCATTTAGTTCATATGATAACTGTCATACAAAGGCAAAAGCTTGTGGTTTTGAATATTGGAAAATATTTTCAACTTTTTCAAAAAATGTGTGTAAGAAATTATTATTGTCCTGGTTTGCACACTAGGGGGCATTACTAAATGACGAGAGATGTAATAGAGAAGACCACAACACAGGAATTTATTGATTACAAACTATAACCCAACAATAACACACAGAAAGAAAAAAACCCACTCTGCTGCTCTGGGTGAGCTGCTAGGCTGTGGAGGGAGAGGAAGGAAAGCTGCCATGTAGACAGTGCTGGGAAGGTGGTGCAGGAGGATCCCACTCCAGAGCTGCTGGAAAAATGAAGACAGCAAAAGGAAACCCTGTGGGACCCCAAGGGGAAGAGATACCACACTGCTGTAGCTGCTTCTTGGAGCTGCGTGGCCCTCTGCCTGCACTGCCTCAGCTGTGGTTGCACCGCTGACTGGGCCAAGAGAGAGCCAACAGGAGAAGGGGAGCCAAGCTGAGGCAGAGCCAAAAAGAATTGAGGACTTCGTGTCTGCTCCTTTTATAATGTGCCTGTTCTCATATTTTCTCAGACTCTTCTTCTGGGGCACTCCATTTTCCTATTGGTCGGTAGCCTGACTCAGTGGGCACTGGCCCCACTGCAGACCGCATCATGATGGCAAAATGGCAGCTGCTGCCAAAAGCGCCTGTGGCAGGGCTTGCCGTGCTGCCAGCCACTGCTGCCAGCACTGTGGGGACCTCAGGGGAGCCCAGGGCACCGCCCAAAGGGCACCCGCTTGCTGTGGGACCATGATGAGCCATTGGCATGGGGCTCGCCCCCGCTCACCTGCTCAGCACCAGGAACCGGCCGCCAACAGCATCACCCCGTCGCCACTTTCATCACACCCAAGCCGCACTGTGTCCAGCGACAGTGCAGGCCTGGCGGTGGGGAGCCAGTGGGGAGCTGGTGGGGGCCAGCATAGCACGCTCTGAGCTGTGACGTGTCCAGCGATAGCGCGGTCTGCGGTGGGGAAGAGCCGGCAACAGCTGCCGCCCCACCCGCCGCCTGGCACCTGCCGCTGCTGCTTGCCCAGGGCCGTACCCACAAAGAGCAGAGCAGCTGCAAGCGAGCACTGCCTGAGTGCCACCAGCAGGGCAGATGGCACCGCTATTCAGTCTTGGTCCCCGTCACCGTGCCATATTGGCCTGGCCTGTACCCTTTGCTGTGCCCATGGGCGAGGGCTGGCGGGTGCCCATGATGCACCAACTGACAGACCAGAGCAGGCTCGTTCAGCTGCCACCTTTGCTGGGGACCTGTGCTCTGCCGCTCCCGGTGTCAGCTTGGGCCATAGACCGGGGCAGGAACAGCAGGGGCTGCCCCTGGCCCCAGCCCACCACACCATGGCAGCGAGCATGGGTTGGAGTGGCCCTGCCCATGGCCCTGCTGCGCCCCATGTACACCGCATGCTTCAGGGCCATGAGCTGCCAGCGGGACCCTGTGTGCAGCGTTGGCCAGCAGCTGCTTCAGATGGGAGCAGACCCACCTGCACACTGCGAGCCACTGGGGTCCATCCATTTTGTTTGCTCTGCTTTCTCATGAAAACATAAAAATAGTTTAAAAAGACACCCCTCTCCCCCGATTTCCCTGGCTAACCTACACCCCCTCCCTAACCCATAACAATTACCCTCTGGGCTGAATGGGATTTTATATGATGAGATGCAAGGAAGATAATAGGACTTGCTTATTGTACTGATCCACAGGAAAGGAATCAAATGACATACAGTTACAATTACATAAAAAAATTGTGGTGTTTGTCCAACTGACCTGACTTCCCACCAGGAACTGATTATCCTAAAAAAACATGCTGTGAATAATCAAGAATCTTGTTTCTGTGATGTAGAACTTGGACTTATTTAAGGAAGGGATGACATGTTTATAGACAGTCTAAGGAAGCTTATCAGATCCTGCAGGTGATGCAGCCAGTCTGTGAATATAATTTTGTTTTTATAGGATTGACTTGTGGATGAATCAGCCATGAAAAAAGTATTTCATATATTTCATAACTGAGAGCACTAGAAATTACTGAGTAAAACCAAAATAGTTAAAACACATTTAAAATTAATGTCACAAGTTGCTTATTTAGTTTTTTGAGTATAAACTGAGAACTTTGGAAAAGGATAAATCTCCTCTCCAGAAACCACCCACACTGTCCCTCCAGCTCTGTGCTATCATGACATGCTACTTCACTTCCCTTTTCTTATGTACCCATCTAAATATGATTTAAATGTGTAAATTGGCAAAACTTCATTCAATAATTTAACTTTGCCATTCTGGATAACCTCTCCAGTTTCCTGGTTACATTATTTGTGGTAACTGTAACATGAAGGACTAATTAGCTGTAATTAGCTAGCAAGCTTGTCCTGTTGTTCCATACATCTACTGCTGCTTATTGTTGAACTTGAAAATGCACACACTCTAGTGAAGAATTAAACTGATAATTTCAAAGCAATGAATAACAAAGTTCTAAAACTAGAGACAAAATCTGAAGGACACATACTATATTTTGGTTTAGCGATACTTTGGTTGACTCTCAGGTTTTTGATTTGGCTTTGATGTCTTCTTTTTCCGTGTTTTTTCTTCCTGGCAGAACTTTAATCTAGGAAATGTCTATGCACTTTGTTACAAAACAATGGTGTAGAAGGTTAACTGGGCCAGAATTTTCAGTAGAATGAAAATTACGAAAAAGTATTTGAAAATATCAAGATGTGTAAATGACAAACTCTTTCAATATCTTATTTTTAAAATGCTTTTTATGAAGCTAGTTAATTGCTATGAAAATGCTGCAATCATGTTGACAAGTTTTTCTTTCTATTCTTTTATTTTGTGGGGAGGGGTGGGGGAAAAGATTTTATCCTACATTACTGTTTCCAGTGTATTTTTGTTTCCAACATTACATCAATTCCTGCAGCATATGTTCTTCCCCAGTGTGCTTAAGCTTCAAGTCAGACTAGAACAGGAAACCACTCTTAATCTTACTTGATAGTAATTTTCTGTTCAGCAGAAAGGTCAAATGCCTACCAGATCTATCATAGCCTTTCCCTTTTCAGTGAGACATTGCTAATAACTCCATTAACAGACCTTGCAGATTTGCCAGAACTTCTTAAATTGTGATTCAACTCCTGTTTAGAAGATCCCATGGAATTGAATAATTGCTATTCTTGTTTGGGGGATCTTGTCCATGACATCTCTGTTTTCAAACTGCTCACCTGCCTTGACTGATGTTTAAATACTTACACACAAATAAACACACCCTAACATGAGCATATAAATATGTATTTACATACACATACATATATGCACATATACACATATGAGCATCTGTATACACACAAATATATACAAATAAATATATCTGTGAATACATATGTAACTGTTCTAGCTATAATAAATTATGAGTTACAAGGCTGATAGACTCATAAAACTAGTAGAATCTTTCAGACAATAACTTCAAATTTATGACTTTCTTTTCAAGTACTCTCCTCTTATGCTTACTCTTTCTTCCATTTTGGTGTATATCTAATAAAAATGGTGGTTTTTTTTCTCTTTTTTATTTTTTTCTCCTCAAAAGCTGAAAAATAGCAGAATAATGTTTTAAAAATCATGTGAGAAACTGTGCTCAAGGCAGCTATGTTAGCAGCGTGCTAACAGTGATGACTTGCACCTTGGCATTACCCATTCCTGTTTTCTTATGGCTCACGCTTCTGTAATTGAATACAATGTCATGTGCAACACTGTCAAAAGGCTTTCTAGACAAGCCCAATGCATGCAGTTAATGCTTTCCTTTGCTCAGGAGGCTATTAACATGTTTGAAGAAGAAAAGAGACAATTTGGCTTCTGGTGGAGTTTGCAATTTCATTAGTTCTCAGCTTGCTTTATTAAAAGAGCTGACATTCATTTACTTACTTCATGTTTAATTACTCTTTCCCCTTGGCCTCATGAATGTTCAACTCAGGATTATATACATACCTCTGGAGGTCATCTAATTCAGCAAGGCCACTCCTTAATTCAGTAGGGCTACAGTCAGTTGCTGAGAACAGTGTCCAAACAGTTTTTGAGTATCTCTAAGGAGAAAGAATCCACAATTGCCCTGGGTAAGCTAATGCCCTAGCAATTACTAAGCTGTTGTGGGAAATTCTTACTTGGTAATAATAAATTGAATAAAAATTATATCATTCTTCACCTTGCAAACAAACACTGTAAGACATATTACTTCTACCTGTTCTGCTTTTCGGTCTCTTTTTTTTTCTCTCCAGATTTAGTTTGCAGCTGGAATTTTGACAGATATGAAAAGCTGAGCTAAATTACTGAAGCTGAGCTAAGTTCAATATGTAAGCCTAGCTGTTGGGACCAGGTCTAGAATCTCCAAATTGGTGCTACTGCTGCTGCCAGCAACAATACTGTTCTGCGTAATGGTTGATTGGATGCATGGAGGATAATACTCATAACTTTCCCTCCTTTTTAGGTAGAAAATAAGCCTTATCATATGTCCTCAGGAATAGTGTTCTGATCATCAAGATGTATGATGTTTTTAAGTAGGCTCTTTTCTGTCTAATTCAGTATTCATTAGATAATTTTGGATATCCTGTCATGAAAAAATTCCCTCAACAACAACTATTCTGAACTCTTTACTCAGCTGTTATTTATATTGATTGATTGATTTATATTGATCTGATAAAATATTTCCTATCATGAATCTAACTGAAAGCATATTATAAAATCCTATAATGCAAAAGTGAAGTTCCCTGTGAGATAAGACATCCCAAGTTGCTCTTTCTTTTCTCTGTCTCTGCTGGAGAGCACAGATTTGTGCTTAGGTCTCTATCAATTTGGTGAAGATCCTCATCTGAAGATCAGGTGTTTTATACTGTGAGAAGGAAGAACTGGACTTAGTAGAGGTCACAGGATACTAGTAGAAAATAACTACAACTTTTCCTCTGAAGTTCAGTGCTGTGGCATTTAAAGGTTACTATTTTAAGCATAACATAAAATGTAATCTTAGGACAAAAGAGGGTTATGTGCTATGAAAACAGATTTCTTTGTTCAGTGAAGTCCACTCAGGCAGTTTAAATGTAAGAAATATGCAATATATATGTACCAGTGGAGCATAATTTAGGATTCTGTCATCTGGGTCTAAATGTCTAGATCAGGTATTCTGTTCAGTTCAGCAGTAGGCCAGCTATTGAAGTTTACCAGGTACTATATAAACATTTGGAGCTTGGATAAATTTCAAAAGTATTATATGTGGACAACAAACAACACCATTTCAGCTATAAACTTGAAGATCTTTAGTTATTTCTGTAAATTTATTAATTTCAACATAAAGGCATAACTGTTGGATTTGTTGTAAATAATAATAGAGTAACAGGATTGTTAACTTTTATCTTTTGTTCTTTCAATGACTTCTATTATTCCATGTAAATCACTTTCTTATCTTTCCAACTGCATTCCACAACTTTTAATTACTTTCCAGATTATAATACTGATATCTGTAATACTATCTGATAGCTTTGAATAAGTAAGCTTTTGAAGTGTTATAAGTAACACAGGCTCTTTCTAGATATGAGAATGTTCAAATGCAAATCTGAATATATCAGTATTGAACAAATCTGTCCTTTATTAATCATAGTGTATACTTCCATTTTCTTGGATCTGGAACATTAATAAAAGAAGTAATTAATTACTTTGCTTCAAGTTGACAGTCTTGAGGTCTTCTTCTCTCTGTTTTTAGCTGAAAATTGTGTTTGTGTCAGCGGCAATATGCAGATCCAAGATTAAGGAGTAAAACTTGTCTTTTAAAAAAAGTACCTGGCAAATGTGCATATGTTGTGGTTTTACCACTAAAAATAGAGGTACTGACAAGAGATGTCCGAGAGAAGCCACACACATCCAAAAAGAAAAACACACAAATAACACAGTTTATTTCACACACACAGAAAACTGACAATAAAGTGCAAAAAACAGACAAATTAAGCTTTCCCAGGGCCCATGTTGGGATGGGAACGCTCTGGAATAGTGCTGGTCTCTCTCTTGGGGCTCCGGAAGAGACGCCAGGATAATTAGAGAAGGCCCGCGACTGACCTGAGGACCTACAGCAGCACGAGGCTCCGCTCGGCTTTCTGAAGAAAAACACTCAGACAGTTAGAAACTGCGAGCCCCCTTCCCCCTCCCTTCCCCAGCCCCAGGAAGGGTTTTCAGTGCTGATAGAAAGATGTGGCCTTTAAACCCGGGCTATGGCGGTGGAAAATCACTAATCTGCCCGCCCAGGAAAACACCACAAGAAAAATGCAACCCCCGAGGAAGTGGTCCACCCCCAGGAAATCATGAGAAAACGCAATTCCGAAAGAGCAGTCCACCCCCCGGAAAATCACGAGAGAAAGCGATCCCGAAAAGCAGTCCACCCCCCCAGGAAATACCACAAGAAAACACGACCCCGAAAGAGTCCACCCCCAAGGGAAATACCACACCGGGCTGCCGCTGCTGAATCACGGATTCATCCACACGCAGAGGTTAGTCTCGGCGCGAAGACGAGGAGAGATGTTACCACAGCCACGTCCAGAGCAGAAAGAGAGAGATGGCGCCCGCTCTCCCCTTTTTATAGGGAACCCTGCTCTGTGCATGTGCAGATGGTCCCCAGGGGGCCAGCTTTCCTCTGATTGGACGATCAGCTCCCGGGCCCCACCCCCCGCTTGCTCACGGGAGCACCGGGTCGGACCAGAAGCAACGCCAACCCCACAGGCCAGAAGTGCATATCCGGTAATGGCGGTGCCCTCAGCGCCATGCGGCTGTGGCCCCGGTGCCGCGCCGCCGCGGTGCCATGCAGCCGCGGCCCCACAGCGTGACCCCACGCCCCGGACCAGAAGTGACGCCGGCCCCACAGTCCAGAAGTGCATATCTGGTAATGGCGGCACCCTCAGCGCCATGCGGCCATGACCCCATGGCGTGGACCCCGTGCCCGCAGCCCTGCGGCACAGCCCCGTGGCACAGCCCTGCAGCGTGGTCCCGCGGCGCAGCCCCACAGCGTGGCCCCCGCGGGGAATGTGGAGGGGGAAATGGTTTTATTTTCTAACCCACAACAGCATATTATTAAGAGTGTTGAGTATTCCTCCCTGCTCTTTTCTCTTGCTCTGGACTGGTTGATATTTTCCTCCTATTGAACTTGTATCATAAATTGAGCTCATATCTATCAGTTGTACATATTAAGAAACAACAAGCATTTATGTATATGTATCAGTTCTGTCAGGAAGTTTCAGGTGAATGTTGCTCTTTACCTAGATGTCTTGAAATACAGACATACAGCACAATATCTTGTTCTAAGATATTAGGTCTTCCATGTAGTGTTACAGACAGATACATTAGATTCAGCTTCTATTAAAAATGGCATGTGTAAATATTATGAAAAAGGCATAACAAATAAAGTGGAATAGGGATCACCAACTAACTTCATAGAGGAAATGAGATATAACTTCGAAGTCCAATTTTTAATATCTATTTACAGATATAGTCAAATTTGTTTGAACTCAGAGAATAATTGCCCCTATAATTCCTTTACCTGCTTTCAGAAATCAGTTTTTTCAAAGATAATAAGGGTCACAGACCTTGTCTTTGAATTACTTTGAAGGGAATTTAGTGCTATCAGTCTTCAAAGCACTAAGGCAAAAATGTTCTCCAGTGCATCCCTAGAGGCCACACAGCTCTGCACTGCCTGAAGAAATCATTGTACTGAAAAATAACAGTTTACATAAGGGAAAGACAATATGATTTTTAGGACTTTATCAGGGTGACCACAAGCTCATTTGATTACAAGTGTTGCAAAGCTGAAAGGCTTAAACATATGGTCTTTTGAGATATGAGCCTGGGCAAACATTCTTGATCAACATGACACAATATATACAAGCTGTAATTTGGTTTATTTTAGCTGACCCAGAACAGAAATAGGGTCTTCATATTACTACAGAGGTGATGCACTTCTGATTCCAAGCTCCCTGTAGAGTCCCAGTGTTCCTCAGCCTTCTGCTTCTCAGATGAGATCAACACCTCAGAATTCCTGTGGCTCTGTGTTTTCCCCTCAGAGGCATGTGGAAAGCACAGCTGGTCAAATTTGACATTTTGACAAAGAACAGAATCTAACATTTAGAATTATTTTCGGTTTTGTTTATCATCACAGATTTTGATTTTAGCCAGGAGAAAGGTCTGGCAGAACTGCAGAATAGAAGTAGATTGTTAATCTGGGTGGCCTCACCAGAAAATCGTGGCAAAACACAACTAGGTTACAAGAAATAATAAACTTCCTATGTGATTTACTTTAAAACTTCAGAATTAGCCTATGCAGGAAATCACAGTTTTGGATCTGGTAGGAGATGAAATTGTTTATGTGGGGAAAGCTAAATAAATGTTAGGGAAACTGGAAGAAATGATCCAAAGAAATAATTTCTAATAATTCGATCAGATAGCAAGAATAACATTAAAGCTGTCATGAAAAGACACTTTATTTAGCAAAAAATTAGCTTCAAAACTACCTAGCAGCACCCTTTTTCTGCTTTACCTGCAATTTTCAGCAGCGACTTAAAAGATGGAGCTATTAGTAACAGTACCATTACCATATAATTAGTTTAAAACATATTAACTGAAATGCAGAACAAATTAATTTGCTTTACAATAATGACTTATGGATATTTGAGAAGTAAAAGTATTGTGCTGTCATTTTCATATCACCAAACTATTGAGTAATGTGTGGTCAAAAATACTGAATTTGTTTTGTGGCAACTGATTACTTCCCTGTGACATCTAAATGTATTTTAATGATAAATACAACAACACAGTATTTAATTTGATAATTATTCATAAATGGATTATTTAATCTGTTTTACTTTATGAATATGTAAGAGCTATTACATCCTATGCCAACCAAAAATCATTCTAGCTATTGTGTCATTTCAGATTGACCATCCTAGTTCTCTACTTGTCTAGTGTTGAAGTAACTATGCACTGAGATTAAATTAAATTTTAGTCCAAAAGGGACAAATGTCAATGATTTCAAGGGAATTATTCCTGGATATCTTGGGCCAGCTTCTACTATCCTTTCCTCATTATGTTAAATCCCTGTAACATCCTTATTGCTTCTGTCCTTGTTTTTGCTGAAGACACTTTGGCCTGATACATTGGATTATGAGACTAAAAGTATTGTGGTATTTCAAATGCTTTATTGAACTGATTTAACAGATTTGGAAGCTCGTGTAGCTCCATTTGGAAGCTCCATTGGATAGATACAAAAAATATTATTGCCGTGTATTCTTAGTCTCTCTGATGTTCTCATGTCCTATTAGAGTATCTGAATGTTATATACTGAAACTAAGTCCTCTAATGCCTTGCCAGTAGATACTCAGATAACTGCATATTAAATATAGAATATAAGAGAATTCAGATATATCTGAAATATAGTCTTTGTGATTATGTAGTCTTTCCATCTTAATTTGTGCATTTGATTCTTTATCTGTATGTATGTTAACATAATCAAGACAAGATAGATTTCTAGGCTTCTAGAGTTAAGTTCTTGAAGATAAAAATACGAACTACATCCATTCATTGCTTTGTGCCCAAAAAATACCAAAACAAACTCAAATACTTCATAAAATCCTTTATTTTGGAAAATAATCAAAGAAATCTTTTGCAAATACTTTTCTGAGCCTAAGGAAGGTAATTATTAGTCAATTAAAAAAACAAACAAAAAGGCTTTGGCCCAAGAGTTGCACCTGCCAGACAGCTTTCTAGGCACGTATTACATAGAGTCTTATGTTAGAGAAAGGCTGCATCAGGCTCAGTTCTGTTCATGAACTTGGTCTCTTGGACCTATGCAGAATCCCACTGATATCATCAGGGCTCGGGGAGGCGTTAAGCCAATGAGCTCTGCAAAGATTTATTCACAAAGACCAGAGTCTTAGATGGAGAACATGTGATTCTTGTTGAACAGTTCATCAATTTTTCAGAGTTTTGGGGGAAAGACAATGAATGACAAAGCTATTAGTTTCACAGTTCATAGATCACAACTCCTAGAAAATGAGAGAGTGAATAGGATGGGATGCTGTAATTACCCACGAAGGGCTCCCATCATCAGGAGCGCAAACTTCCCGTTACATGTTGGGGAGGCATCCAGCTGAATTTGGCAGCAAACATAAATGATTTCAGAAGTTTATTTTGCTACAGTGCAAGGGTGTAGGTTTTTACAGAATAATTCATAGGAATGCTGATGATTTCTTTTGCCAGTGTTTATCTATAGACTTAGGTGGATTTGAGTCTTTAACAAGGAATGACCTTTAGGGCAGGTGATCTTTTCCCTCTAACTACATAACTTTTTAATAGGTAAGTGCAGCATTGATCCCTGTACTTTTGAATTATTAGGCTCATTTAAAGTGCTTCATGGTTTAGTTTTTTCTCATGACAATGCCAAAATAAAGGCAAGGGCAACAAAGACAACGGAAGTAGAATACTGTTTTCTTGTATATCCAGAAAGATTGTCATTGCCTACTGATTCTCCCCCTCCATAACTGGAGGGAAGAAGAGAGAATCTCATTTTTCCTAGCAGTAGCACACCTGGGAAGATCTGACTTATACTACAACCTCTGCTAGGCAGGCCAAAACTTCCATGACCATGGCAGACAGGGCAATGAATAAAAGAGTTGTTCAGAAAGGAAATTAAATAAATGTGGTTATCTTTAATTGCATCACGCAGTAGGGCACAAATCTGACAATGACTACTCCTATGACAAATTTTAAAAATAACCAAATTAACTATTGATATGACAGACCTAAGGAAATAGAAATTAAGTTTATAATTGGTCTGAAATCTGCCTTTCTGGAGTTAAAAGTTTAATGGAGGCAATTGACTAAGTGTTGCCTTTAACTCATCAAATATAAAGCCTACTATTTAAGCTTGAAGTGCAATTTTTACTAAATATGCTTAATATGCAAGACTTGCTAGAGTGTTCATTCTTACTATCTTGCCCAAACCTAGAAGTGGTCTAAAACTCAGATTTTTTTTTTACCTGGGATTTCTGAAATAACAGTTTTTTATTTATGCTAAGCAAAGTAGAGAAATTGAACTTTTGGAATGCTAATTCCAGAAGCTTTCAGTTTGTAAAAGGATTATATATTTCCTGATGGACTTCCTATTTAAATAAAGAGTGTAATATCTACAAATATTTCTGTTTGGGTTGCTGAACTGCCTTTTTTTATTTTATAGAGATTTTATGGAGGAATATTTCTTAGTACTTGGTAGAAGATACCTCATAGATAAGGCCCATGATAAGGCTTAGTAGGAGAGAAGGGTGCACTACACTGCAGAGGAGAATCCTTCAATGGATCTGAGGCTCAGAAATAAGTATGGTACCTTGAATTAGGCATATCTCATAGGGCAAGGAGATAGTAAAAAGTTGAATTTACAAAACAATTCTGATAGACAATATATTTTGTATCAGTTCTATTGATAAACTTTATTCCTAAACTATATATCTTTTCAAAAATAAATGAATGGGTGGAAAATGTTGACCAGTTACATTTAACAAATCCTCATATTAAAGTATCTCTTACTGGATACCAGTGTTACATTTGATGCCATTGCTTTAGACAAACAGTAGAAACTCTTGAGTGTGAATTAGTTTCATTGACAGAATGTATTCAGAAACTGCTGTCCCTAAACCAGTAATTTTAACACATCCAACACGTGCATTATCTTAGATTTAATTAATACAGAATAATTCCAGTCATTTGCAGTAAGTATTAAAAGCTATTTAAAACATATATCTCATAAACTGTGTAGATAATCTACATAGATACTTCGCTAGAGCACAGATGCTTATGGCCAGGATGCTAAAGAACGGGTTTAAGGATATTTTTGCATTTACTGAAAATCTTTAAAAGTTTCTGACTTCCATGTATCACATAGAACTATAAGCCAGAACCTTTCTTTTTGAAGTCCCTAAATGGCTTTTGTGTGATTCTAGGAGCAGTATGAACTGACTTTTTGGGGGATTAGCTACCACAATGACATACCACTAGTTGAACTGGACAAATACGTTGAGCTCACTTCATGAGAACTTGAAACTTTTGTTGATGAATCCATTCTTTTGTGGGTATGTCATACATTCCAATAACCATGACCAATTATTTGTAATTCTGTATATATAAATGTGTACTCCTATGACATTTGTCCATGGTAATTCTACAGAATGTGTCATATAAAATATGATGAATTTCTCTGATTGTATCTCTAATATTCACCTTGTGTCTTTGCTAGCACATAGGACATACTATCTGTCTTCACTTGATACAGTTTTTAATCTATAAAACTCATTAAAAATTCTCCTTGAATTGTGAGAAATAAGATGTTTCCTGTATTTGTAGTAAAAGCTATAATCACAAAGTATTCACCTGACTGTGAGTCTTTCTTTTTCTATGAGAAAGAAATCTGAGGAAAGATGCTGCGCATAAACTGATTGAAAAAGTAGAAAGAAGAGACATGAAGCGTGGTATATGATGATGTTCATTCCCTTTCTGGGTACTGACTACATTGTCTTCTTAAGCTGGCAGCAGAAAATCTGATCTCAGTACTCCGGTCTGTAAGAGAACACAATAAAATTATGTTCTTTGTTCTGGAAATGTGAGAAAAAAAGCCAAATTTTTTAAATGAGCCAATTTCACAGGACTCCAGGGAGGACGTATGAGTGCACACATGCATATATATATATATATTTTATACATATATACACACAAACACACACAAACACAGATATTTTTATAACTACAGACTTGAACAGTGGCCCAGCTCCATCTGACTGTGTTTTGACTTCCAGCTGCATCACTTAGGGAACTACAATATGGATAACAACTACATCTGGATAACAATCATGGGACTTAATCTTTTTCCCATTGAGGAATAATAAGGTTCATCTGCAGAAGTTTTAGAGGTACAAGGGAACTCATAATGTGACAAATTGCATGTTGTTTGTATCAACAAGTTTACTTCTTTTTCTAAGCTACAACAGGATACCCACTCGGAGACTTTCAGACCTTTTCTTTCAGTGTTTATTCTTTATCTGAGAAGGTGGCAGCCTGTTGATTTCTTACAAAGGAACTATGTAGAAGTCTTAATCCTGCTTCCTGTAGAGGTCAGCTGGAGTTCTCATGGAAAGAAAATTGGTCTCCAGTTGAACAGAAAACAATCACTCACTGTATAGTGAAAATTTATATCCTGCAAAAAAGAGTATCCATTATTAAAAGGGACTGACATTGGGGTCACTGAGCAATTTTAGTAGGCTACAGATCATCACATTTATTACTCTATTTTTTTTCTTTTATGCAAGAAAAACTGACAGTGACTTAAGTAAGAGTTTTTCTTACATAAATAGTACAGAACTGGGTTCTTAGTTGAGAATGAAAGCAACATTAATGATTTCCATATGACAGTGCATAAAACTCATTCATATGTTTTTGATTTAATGGATTATAAAACAGAAAACAAAAATATTCTCTGTAACTTCTTATGAGAAGCAGAAATGCCTTAAAGATCACGGATGAGAACAATTGGATTTTAGTTAGATGTACTGTAATTGTTTGAACCCTGGAAATCACTTCTACAAATAGTCTCTTGTTCTCGTTGTTCAGTCTATCTGTCCTACATACTGTTTCCATTCTCTTGTCTTCACCTTTATTATTTCCAAAAACCCTGTGGGGATATTATGTCAGCATTTCTTGACCTCATGTGGTGAAGTTGTCAATTGAATTAAACATTTTTTGATATAACCATATCAATCCCATACACACATCTTCCCTGAAACATCCTTGGTCATGTAAAAAGGTGAAAATACATAGGGTAATATTGTAACTGAACTAAAGTGAGAATGTGGGAGCTTACAAACTAATATGAACTAGTTACATAAGTTGTGGTTCAATATATGAATTGTGTTCACCTCTTAGTTTGATGCCGAAATCCTTAAGCACAGAAAAAATCCCCTGCCCAAAGATAAAGGATTGCAAAGATAGCAAGACTAAAAATCAAAATCAAAATAAAACCTTTTGCCACTGAATCTGTAAATAATATTAGCAGCATCTGAAAATAATAACCTTTTTTTTTACTTCAAATAAAAATCATACCAGAATATATTATAACCCACTCTTGTAAGGACAGTTGTCCAAAGTCGACTTCTACTTCGATTTTGGTATCTGGGATTTGAAATTATGTGTACTCTCTAACTCAAGTTTCCCTCCTTGGCCATAATTGCATTCCTTTGCCAGATAGCTGTAGCCAGAAAACATGAAAACAGTTGCAATTTTTGCATTTACTGTATTCAAAATTTAGGCTGTAATTTACCTACATGTGAACCACGTAAAATAGTGTAAGTCTTAAATCATGATACAAGAAATTAATCTTGTTTTCTGTATTTGTTTAATAAACTGTGCTGTGTTATCCTCTTACTAATGAAGTGAGGAAGAAAACATGAATATGATAGTCTTTTCATAATCATACCAGACTAGCAGTTCTGTAGCAAACATGCTGTTGCTGGAGATTTAGGTCAGTGGGTCAGGAATTACTAATTCAGAGAAAAAAGGCTGGCACTGCCTGACAAGCCTGTAAGATTTATCATCACAAGTTGAAGCAAACATATATAAAACCTGTAAATAATGAATAATGAAATTAAGTAAATGATTGAGAAAATGGAAATATCTGAAGTCTCTTCCTTTGGATTGCTACATTTTCAAGAGCACTGTCAAACCTTGAGGAAGAAAAAGGAGTCAATAGAATGAGATCAATAAGCAACCATCATTTCATACATACAAAATGCAATTTACTCACTATCTATAGTCTAAATATTTTCCTCAGCACATCAGGTAAAGTAATACAATCTCTTTCTCTCCAAAGTAAAGTTAGAGTTTCCTCTATTATACCTCCAGGCTTTTGACCCCTCCACTGTTCAAAGTAATTTCTCGCTTATCTCTCCCCTTCCTTTGGATGGTGCCTGATGTCTTCCCTTGGCATGATTGTTCTCTGCAATGAGGCAGTCTGGAGAACTGCCTTTTGAAGCCAGCAGAAATAAATGAAACATTTCATGCAAGAAAGGTTGTACTGAAGGAACGTGGATGTGGTTATTAGAGTATTCCCCATCTCTCACCATTCCTCTGAAATCCTGATGGAGCTTCCCAGATGAATGGTATGACTGCTGAAGTATTGCTGTCCTAATACTGAACTTTTTACTTATCATTGATGTTTACTTGTCATTGTCACTCTATCTTGATTTTAAAGGAATTATTTGATCAGTGTAAGCAAACAACTTAGAGACAACCCACTTCTATCTATACTTTTAGAGATTGTTAGAAGTTTTGTCTTCTCTGTTTTGGATTGCTAACACAGGAGCTAATAGTGATAAGAGATAGTAGATATAGGTGATGCTTCCTAAGTGTTAGCCATGTTAGTGGTTGTGTTTTAGCTACAATAAACAGTAAACAATAGTTTTAACTGTACTTACCTTCATTTTAGGCAGATGGGACCTCACAGAATAATTTAGAAACTGTAAACCATTATGTAAATTTGACAGAAGAAAGAATAATTTTACAGTGAGAAAATCAATCACTACAACAACCTCTTCAGAGACATGTGGAGTCCTAGTCACTGGAGATTTCAAGACATGATTAGTTAGGATGATGGATAATCTTTCCCCTTGAAAGTTTAGACCAGGTGGTCTTCTGAGGTTCTTTCCAACTGGAGCTTCTCTATGATTCTATCATTATATATATATATAAAAAATTGAAAAAACCCTATATAGATAAATATAAAATATATAAAATATAAATTAATGTATATATAAATTAAAATAGGGAAATCCCCCAAAAAGATATAACTCAGTAAGAGCAGTCTCTGTCATTAAAATATCATTGTCTTAATGTTGACAGTAAGTCATCAAGACACTCAAAATTAGAGGTGGGGGCCTCATTTTGGACATCTCTTTTCATTGCCCTCCACACTTGATTCACCTAAAGTTCCCAGCAAAATAGACTAGGAGCTTGTGCCCCACCCAGTAGCAAGAAGTCTTTGAAGTCTCCAGAGGTACTTGCTGATTTTCTACATGAGTTTTGCTTTCTAGGTAGGTATACAAAGTCAATGTAAACCTCTTGAGTCCTTTTACAGGAATTCAGTAATGCTTACTCCACCTAAAAGTAGAAGTAGTTGCTCATTATACAAAAAGTTGAAAAAATATGTATCGCTGTCCTCCCTAGAATGATGTACTTAGAAAATTAAAGGGAACTAATAGGGTTTCTTCGTGGCCGCTGCAGCCCCGGCAGCTCCTCGGGGCTCCCCGCCGCATGCCCCGGCCGCGGGTACAGCCCGCCTGGCTTCGCGCTGCTGCTGCTGCTCTGCCGCCACCGCTGGCTCGCCTGGGGCGATCGCCCGCACCCCCGGCAGTTCCTGGCGCGTTACGTGCGAGCGCGGGGCAGCCCCAGCACTGCCCCGCCGGCGGCTCCGTTCCCGACACAGTCCCCTCGGGCGCGACAGCCCCGGGACCGCGGGACAGCCCCGACGGGGAATGGGGGGAACGGGTTTATTTCCCAACCTACAACAATGGTCACTGGGGAGTGTGGGTTTACCCAGTAAGTCAGAGCACAGACAATAACTGTTTGGGTTTTTCTGTGCTGTTCTATACAATTCACTGGTGTTTCTCAATTCATCTTACAGCATTACACTTGACCTCATCCTTCTATTTGAGGTGAAGATGTTCACCTGTCTTCATCAGTAGAAAAATTTTTATTTGTTCCGTCCTGCTGTTAAGTTTTCTTGGTTGGCCTTCTGCAGTAGTCTTCACTGTTACACTACCAAAAGGTATTTTCTCCATTCATATAATTTAGTCCATGACTTAGCTGTTTATTTGCATGGCTATCCTAAGTTAAAAAAAAAAAAGAACTGCATTGATAGTTCTGATTCCATGCATTGATAATCCTGACCTGGACTCTGGAACAGCACAAGTAAGGTCCTAGGCTTCTAGGTAGCTACTTTAAAGATAAATTAAAAGAAAAAAAAAAGACAATAAAACTCCGTAAGATCCATAGGTTTGTTCACATGGGTGATATTGTGATATTTGCGTGTCCATATAGATGGTCTGCAAAACAAGTTCTCTTTGTCCAGGTACTCTTTCTTTAGTTTAGTTATTTGTCTAAGTCTTATCGCTACCACAACTCACATGGAAAAGCCAGAGACTAAACTGTATTTTAGAACCAGTCTCACCTGTTCAAAGAGCCAAAATGACTTGTGCCCAGACCACAGAGGAAGTCTGGGGCAGAAAAAGAACAGAATTTGTATTTCTTACAACCTTGCCCAGTCCTTGAACCACAGGTACAGCCTTATGTTTCACTCTTATTGTCAACACTGTGACTCATAAATTGTCCACTCTGCAGTCAAGCTTGAATGTTTTAGTAATTAGAAATGGGTATGTATGGTAATTAGAAATGGGTAATTCATTAAAGAATTGAAGGTTGAAGTATTGAAATAAACTTGCAAAAAAGGGGCTTTGGACACCACAAACACTACTTGCTAATTATGCAACTGAACCTCCTTAGAATGGTTTTTCTGAGAAAGCAAGCCAAGGAGTGGGCATGTGTCATACATAAACTTTCTATAACATGCAACATCCTGCTTTGTGTGCTCCATTACAGAAAACTAGGCTCAAAAAAAAAAAAAAAAAAAAAAAAAAAATTCC
>VYZS01096860.1:29761-51433 GCA_013400695.1 Neodrepanis coruscans
AAAAAAAAAAAAAAAAAAAAGAAAAATTCCCCATCTAGAATAAACATGAAATCACTGGGGGAAAAAACCCATTGCTGATATTAGGAAAGGGCATCCTTTTACTTTAAAATGTTTAACTTGAGTGATCATTTTATCCATTTTTCATGCACAAAAGCTGATAAACTCATTTAGATACTAAGAAATACAGAAGTATTGTGGTTCTCAAACTCTAAGAAAAAGAACATTAACAACATTAATAAATAATTACATAAAACCTGATGTTCACCTCTCTAGGATTTAACTTCTTTCTTCTCTTTTTTAGCAGGATCAATATAAATTAAACCACAAAATTCAGCTTAGGCTAAAGAAATCTCTCCTAATAGTCATGAGTTAAGAGCTTCTGCTGTGTACAGAAGCATGTCTGTCATATATTTCAAAGATATTTAACTTCAATTTCTATAAAAGAATAATTTTTCTTAAAATAATATTTTTACATATCTTAGAGTTGCTATATTTTAACAGCTTTTTTGCTTATCACTAAATTTTGCCTCACTTGTCAGCACTCTTCTTCCCCTTGGAAAACTTTGACATATATATTTATTGCAGTACACAGTTTTTTGTTTCATCTGTCACTAAGCTCTCCTTACACAAGTGCAGAAGTACACAACAATGAAAAATAATGGCAAGAAAACACTTAGACAAACATTTCAAAGGCTGCAAGAGAGTTTGGTCTGGCATGAGAGAAAAGAATGAAGGTTCAGGTCATGGGGGTAAAATGGGTTCCTTATTTTCTTTTTTCTAAACTGTTTTCTCCTCAATGAAAAAAAAATCTACTAGTAACATAAAATATTATGCCACTGTGTCAGTGAAATTATGTATACTTGCATTCCAGGAACTGCTGCAACTAAAAGAAACCACTCTTACTTTGTGAGGCCAAAGTTCACCAATACTTTAAGGAATTATGCAATTAAAGTAACTAGTAAGAAAAATAAGTTTGCACTTTTCGTTTTAATAAAATGCATATTAGACTTCTAACCAAGATAAACCTGCTAGGTTTTGCTTTTGAAGTTTATACATCTGATAGTCATTTTTCACATCCCCACTAAAAGCTCAGCTTTAAGGAAAGAGATGCCACTCCACTGGATGTGAATACATATAAGACTGCCTTTGCACTCTTTCTTTGGGGCAAAAATCAAGGTCATACACTTTAATCAGCTGTAACAAATAGAGTTGGAGCATTGATTTCAGCTGCACACTGCCTGCTTGCAGCTAGTGCAGGGGTCAGCTGGCACACTAGCGAAAGGACTTTCTTGTCTGCTCTTATCTTCTCTTCCTCTTCTTTCTTGTACAAAGCCAACAAAAGTATCTTAAAACTGCTTGATTTTTTCTGCCTGACTAGAGAGAAACAGGAATATAAAAGTTAGATCTGGAAAAGTGTTTTAGAAGCAATCGTCCTGTTTTTCATTTACTAACCTTTATTTCAGTCCAGACACTAACAGTACTTTTGTGAAGGGGATTCAGATACATGGTAGCAAGTCAAAATAGCATGAACAGGAAATTTATGAACCAATCTGGACTGAAAATTCACAGACCCACCTCTGATGCACTATCACCTGATAAAGTATTTCAGTAGTACACAAATCTCCTTAGCTCTGAGACACAGTGCCATGTAGGACACCACTGCCTTTCATGGTTCCCTCATTCACTATAAAGCTAACAGTTTTTACCTTACTTTCTTCCCTCTTCAAGAAGAAGATAACTTCTAATGGTCAAATATACGAATGTGGAGGACCAGACAAAATGGTAGAGGCATGAGAGAAGAGCTGAAAACGAAGCTGAAACAGTCTTTTAATAATTCAGATAACATAGGCATAAATAAAGATTCATGTGGCATTAACCAAAAAGCAAATTATACTGGTTGTTTGGGGGTTTTTTTGTTTTTGTGATTTTACAACTGTATTATTCGTTTTTTATACAAAAGTCTGTTTTAAAAAGAAATTCTTGTCCAAATATTGACACAAGGATCCAGGCAGCTAGAAACTCAGAGATGTACATAACTGACTCCAGCAGGGCTTGTGTGCATAAACAGTGCTGCAAAGCTGAGCCGTTGCATTTAGCACTGCAATGGTTAAGGACATATTGGGAATGTCTTGAAGTTGAAGCTGCCTAGATACGTTTGAATTATTAGTGGGTTAGCACAAAAAGCAGAAGAGGCTACTTAAACATTTCTTAGCCTGTTCAAGTTGTTTATCAAGTTCAGCCAAAGTTAAATGTTATGTTCAATGCACTTCAAGTTTTATATGTGGTATGGGGATAGATACATGTAGAGCTGTGCTACTTTCTGCTTGTATTCAGCAATTGCAAACATCGTTTGGCTCATAATCTAAAGCTGGTTTCCATGGGTATCAGCTATTTGGGACACATACATTTAGTACACTCCTAGGTTAATATGGTTCTCCTGAGATCACAGCTGGGACACAGAGTTTCTGTAGCTGCTTATGATTAGATTAAGACTGTTCTCTTTGCAGATTTTAGTTCTTATGTCACTGTAGAACCATGAAGCCTGGTTTTGACACTTGTGCCTGGTTAAATTCTGGAGACATTGCAGGGAGATTATAGTTACTTTTGTGGGCTTTTTTTTTTTTTTTGCTGGATTTAGGGTTTTTTTTAAATATTTATTTTTAATTAGTCCCATGGTAATTGAAAAAATTTTACTGTAAAGACCTTTAAATCACTGTTATTACTGAAATAATTGCAAAGTATTATGTTCACCTCTATCTTCTCTTGTTCTTTTACTGTGAAAAAGGGAAGTATACTCATCACTGCATTCATACTAAAGGATACCATTTGCTTAAACCTGCCATCCAGCTTCCTTGCACAACAGCTACACAACCTGCTTCAGATGAAATCTCTGCTACTGTAAACCAACTAAGTACTGCACGTGCCCTGAATCCACTTCTTTTAACTGAAAAAAAGGGTAAGGAATACCAGATGAACATCTCTGCCACCAGGATGTGCTGTCTGAGGAAGTCTGCAGTGGGGGACTCTAATCTCCTGCACTAACTTTGCCAGATTTCCAAAAGGATGCCCAGTGCCTGAAAGTGAGCTCCTAGGCCAGTGCAGATACAGATCCTGATCTGATCTCAGATTCCTTTCACAGGAGAATCTTCCATAAGTTTTTCTTCTTGACTTGCTGTGTCTAGATTTGATACTCTATCCAACATGTATAGTTATATATGTATGCAGTCTTTCAAACTGATCATGATTCTCTTCTACTTTCTTCCATATGACAGGAGGCTGTTTGACTATTCTTGGATTCTTTTTGCGATATTCATCATGGCTGCCTCAAAAAGGTAAAAGCCCTTGTCTTGTGATTGGTGTAGTGCAACCAATTTTCTGTCTCCCTGTTAGACAGGGTACACCTAAACATCTGCAAAGGTGTACATATGTGTACTGAATGAAGAAATATACTGAGTGCTTTCACATGGTGTTCATTTGTATATCCTGGCAGAGAACAAATCAGGTATAAGACTGTCAGGAATTTCTCTATTACTAAGTGAAATGATGATATTTCCTATTTAGTAAAGAAAAAATCTTGAAATAATATTGCTTAAATGCATTTATTACTTGCAAGGATTTTTCTTATGTGGAACTTTTAGTTTCATTCTATTGAGTGCTGTCTTTGCTAAGATTCTCCAAAAGTGCTTGATCCATATTCTTCCTGTTTTGCTTTTCGGGAAAAATCTGGGGAAATGCAGTGATGTTTTGACACCTATCACATTGTGAAAGAATATCAGAATATCACATGTGAAATACAAAGGAAATTAACTACGTATGCATAACATCTATTTCATTACCTTTTTGAATTTATAGGTGTATTGAAAGAAAAAGCAATTCAGATATTTCTGTAGTGTCCATGACTTCCAAGGTTGAGAGTTTGGGGGATATGAGTGATGTTAACAACCTTCAACAAAAATACAAAACAATATTTATCAAAATACATAATTAATGAGGCAATAAGATTTTTTTTTGTTTCCATTCTCCTTTCTCTGTAAAGTTTAGAGTGGTTAAACCATCTGTGGTTTAACAACCAGACATTCCTTTATTAACTACATTGCACAAGTGTTGTGATCATATCTTCTGTCCCCGAAATTTATCCCAGTGGGAGGAAAAGAGACTCTAAAACAGAGACAATGAAGCACATGAATGCGATAGTAAAACCAGCTGTTTGGAGTGCAGTGCTCTTTGCATGGAGAGGAGTCTGACATCCTGCACTCATATGGTACATACCAGATCAATGGCCCCCAGCTGTTGCATTTAGATGCATAAACAACTGAAGAAAGGCTGATCTGCTATCCAGCTCTTCTCATCTTTCCCTTTTTATCATCCAGCTGTGAGTATTCATGCAGACAGTTTTATTGATGTAGAATTAGTACTGTTTTTGCAGGATAGAGCTCTTAGCATGTAACAGCCTCCTCATGGGTAAAACTTGGCAGTTAGGGAATTTGATTAAATTTCTTTCTGTCTTCCTCTTTTCTTCCCCCTTGTCCACCTTTATATTTATAAGAGCTATATTGAAAACAAAACAAAATGAAAAACAACTATGAAATAATTGCTGAAAAATTGCTTACTCTTAAGGTTTGGAATAGCCATTGCAAGAAGGTATGTGTAATGTATATATGGATTTCATTTTTAATAGTGTGCATATATTTTGAAATTTTTCCATGATGTTGCTATTTCCTATGTAACCAACGGCCACATATGGTCCATATGCTCTCTATGGCATGCGGTACAAAGCTAGGGGCTTATTGACACTCAGATATTACAGCTGGCAGCTGATACTTCAAGAAATAATAAAAAAAAGATACTCATCATCCTATCGGTTCTTACATTTATTGGCACTGCAAGCATGCATATAGTCATCAGTATTAAATCACTAAAACAGTGTAGTATCTATTTCTCTGTAGAAGAAATGCACTGCAAAAATTACTGTTAAAAAGTAATGAAAATTTAGTCCAAGTTAAAAGAAGTTGCTAGGCCCACAGCTGAGTTTTGTAGGTGTTGAATTGGTTAATGATTTTTATTGGCTTTCTGCTGGTCTTCTTCTTCTATATAGCTTTTATTTTTATTTTCTTCTGTCTTCAGTACCAGTGAGCACTTTCTCAGCTGGCTTGGTCCTGACTAGGGCTTTAAAGAGGGACCTTGACATAGCAGACAGAGCTGACACATGCTCCTGGCAATTCAGATGGCAGTCACAGCCTTTGATACAGGGTTCAAGACACATAATGAAAGCTCTGTAGTGGATTAAAAGACAAATACTGACTACATAACAGTACTTCCCATTCGTGTGATCCTTATGTTGCAGCATTTTTTTCATCTGTCTTTCCTAAAATCCTAACTACTGAATACCTGTGATTGAATGAAAATTTTAACTCAGAATATAATTTTCTAACCTTTATTTTGCTACTACCCCTTCGTATCTTCTCCCCAACCTTCTATAATTCACTCCTAGATCTGAAAATCTGTAGAGTGGTAAAAAAAAAAAAAAAATTAGAGACATTTTTAAACAATTTCTGCATAGCTGATAGCAAAATATTAACCTTATTGAAATTAATATCTTTAGATCATTCTCATGAATATTTTTATAACAGAGATCTTAGATTTTAAATACATTTTATCACTTAAAATATCTTTTTGCATTGCATGTGTATTTAATCTAGTTGACGGCTAGACCATGAAATAGTGAAGGACAGAAATCAGAGAAGGGTGTAAATGATATTGTATATGTCAATACTATTAGTTCAGCCTTTTAAAACTGGTAAAAGGGTAGGTGAACAACCATTCATCATAATGACATTTAAGTTATAATGTTTAATAAATTATTTTAGTCTTTTCACAAGCATTTATTTGAATTAGATTTGAATTAGATTGGGAAAACAACTGGAATTCTTCCAGACTCAGAGTTTGCATAATTGTTGTACTCTTTACAGTGCTTCACTCCATAGCTAGTTTCACTAAAATCACAGGCTTTAGAGGAAGCTTTTCTTATCAATCTCCTAATTCCTTTACTATTGAAGTTGCTGGTGCAGAACTTCAGAACTCCAAAGAATATAGTGACAGTGAATTTGCAAAAACATGTAGACAATTCAGTAGAATCTAGAGCATCCAGGTCATCTTTAAAAATTTAGAGATACCTTGGTTTGAGTCTAATTTTAGAATTTACAAATTTCAAAGAAATTATTTCTATTAGACATAACTTCTCCTTGTTTTCTTTCTGTGAATTCTTTCTTTTAATTCATGCACAGTTTCTTTGTGATTCAAAGGATCACATCAGAGAAACTCTTACATCTCTAGGATTTACAGACTATGCACCTGCTCTTTATAGAGCTAGTGCTGGAAGTAGTAATAAACTGGAAAACCTAATGATTGGGTTTACTTCTACATCCTTTCTTTGGGGAAGTGTCGTGGGGCTAAAAAATGAAAGTTAAAAACAATCAAGCCATGGTACGGCGACTTTGCCTTGCGCTGGCGGCCCTGGCGACTGCTTTCTGCTCCGGGGCCGCCTGCCCCCATGCCCGCATGGCTTTTTCGGTCGCCCTATCCACCCCCCACCTCCGGCGGCGTGGACGGTGGGCGCTGCTGCTGGGGGGTGCGGCTCCGGTCCGATGCAGAGTTTCGGCGCTGTGCGGCCCCGGCTTTGCTGGCCAGCGCGGGCGGTGCTCGCGCCGTCCAGAATGACTGCGGGAGGCGCGATCCCGGTCCCGGGCTGGGGTCGGCCATGGCCCCGCTCCGAGCCGAGGCGGGGCTGGGGTGCGAAGCCGGGCGGGCTGTGCCCACAGCCGAGGCATGCGGCGGCGGCAGGGCAGTGGTGGGCTCGAGGCGGTCTCTGCTCCAAAATCACTGAATTTGTGGTAAAACCACCACAGGAAAGAAGAAGGAATGAAGGTGGTTTGGCAAGTTTAGAACAACTGATTGATTTTAATTGTTGTGTGCTAAATTACTGTAAGATTTGTCTTAATTTTTACATCCTGGAATAATTCTTGAGTATTCAGTAGAATGAAAATTTTCAGTCTTTTGAACATTTTCAGTCTTTTGTTATTTGAATATTTGTTACTTTTGATGGCTTCCCCCCCACTTTTTTTCCCCCTTTTCTTTTTGGCAGAATTCATCTTGGTAAATTCTTACCCTCCTTACATCTAAAAGCAAAAATATTTTAGAAGTGAACACTGAACACTTTTGTCTATGCGAAGTCTTGCAATATTGCTAACCATTTCACAATTTCTTTTTAGTTCTTTACTAGTGTCTGGCAAGTCTGTAATCCAGTCAAAACCTGAAAATTACAGTGAAATGAGTGGTCATTATCTAGAAAAAGATACAAATCAGCTACCACTTCTTAAACAACCCTGTAGGCTTCAGAGCAGGGCTCTGCTGTTTTCCCAAACAGTAGTCAAGAATGAGGCTAGGAAAGTGAAAAGCCATGAGACCTAGAAAGAATACACATTTCTTTTTCTTTTTATTCCTTTCTTTCTTTTAATTTCTTTCTTTCTCTCTCTCTATCTGTCCCTTTTTCTAAAGTAATACTGTGGCCAGAAACTTTGGTTAATAGTACTTCAAAAATATTTTATTTCTAGGCTTGAGTGAAGATTTAATAAAGAGGCTGTGAGTTTTAATTTTATGAATTCACCTCATTAGCACCACCTAAAGCTGTGGAATCTTCTAGAAACTAGCATTCTAATTCAAATGATAAATATTTTTGGTTCTGTAAGCAATATTGTAAATGAGAACATGTGGCTGAAATAAAAGGTGATAAAATTCTTTTTTTCACAAGGTCATATCAGCATGAAATACATGTTCTGCCACTTATAAAAATAAAGGGATTTGTTTTATTAAAGGGTTGCTTATTCACACACGCAATGCAGCTGCTTATACTAGTTTATCATTGTGATCTTGGTTTGCTCTTTACGTGGCAGCTGGAGATTTGCTTTCCCATGGTCTTTGCAGAAGTCAAAAAAAGTTTTTCTTGTAATCTAAAATGTGACATATAGTCTAATCTGCCAACACCAGGCTATTCTACATAGATATGTATTTCAAATACGTTTTCTGATTATTTTTTTTATGTATATATATATATATATGTGTGTGTGTGTGTGTGTGTGTGAATCTTTATACATAATGCTGAAGATGGAGATTCTTATTCATTTTCAGTTCTGATTTCCTTGTGGACTCCTAAAAATCTGTTTCACTTATCAAGCACCATTTTAGAGTTTGGGTTTTATTTTAATGACTTATTAAATTTTATAATGAATCAGTGGGATTGATTAATTACATAGATAAGATTTTTATACCTGGTTCTTCCTTACAGATTCGAATTTGCGCTGACTGAAACTTTCCAAAAATTAAAATATTTCTATTTCTTTCAGAAAAGATCTACTATTGTGGAATGACTATGTGTGATCACAGCCCCTTTCAAAACTGGAGAAGTAACAATGTGGTGAAGGATTTATACAGCTACAGTAGGAAATAACATTGAAATGATTCTGTTATCGAGATTTCTTTAACAAGAGTCTGTGAATCTGTGTGTGTGTATATGTAATGTAAATACTATTATTTACAGAGGTTAATTGCAAATGAGAGAGACTCTAGAGTTTTGTTTCCTCACATTTAGGAATATCAGGGTTTAATATTTTTCGTTTTTGTTTTGCCTTCAGGGCAAGAAGAACTGGAATGAGATGTTTCATAGTTTTGTTTTCTCCAGATAGAAGAAAACATGTAATCTGAAGAATATTCGTTTGAGTGTAGTGAATTTCAGATTCAGTTATTAAGGAAGGATTGTTTTCTTCAGAGGGATACAGAAGCTGGTGGAGTTGATTGTTCATATGAAAAAAAAGGTTACACTTCTTTGAAAACCTCACAGTGAGTACTTTTAAGTCTGTATGAACTATTTTGAAATGAATTCTGGTATAGACTGGTGAGAATTTTCACAGCATTAATGCAACACAGGGCAAAGAATAATCCTAGATCATCTTCTTTGTCATCTTGACCTTTGCTCATTCAGCCTGGCAGGGCCCAAAGTCTTGCATGCTATAACAGTTTGCATCATTTTCCATCTCTTCTATTTTGAGTTTTTGTTTGGTTTTCATTTGTTTGTTTGTTTGTTTGTTTATTCAGTGGAATCCAGTTCTAAGTCCTGAAGAAAGTTTTAAATTGTTATATTTAAACTCTTATAAGGAACACCTCCTCAAGAAATTAAACTCATATGTTTCAGTACAACACTGTTCCTTGAGACATCCATTGTTCTTAAAATTTCTATCTTTGCCCTTATTTTACCTTCTAGTGAAAGAATTAACATGGTGATCTAATGGCTTAGTTCTTTTAATAAACATTTGGATACATTGACATAAAACAGCATGATAGGCTCACAGTCAATAAAAAGTGTTTTTGAAATAAAGTTTATATATTAAAAGCAGCTGGTTTTCCAAGACATATTTCTTTCTAATTATCCTTGTGTCTGAAAATCTAGATAATAAAATAATAGAAGTTCTATTTTAGATAGCAAAATTAAAATAGACATAAAATAATATCCTTTAACTTCCAAGAGAAGAGAGGAAAAAATTGATTCGTTAAACTTAATTTATGTTTTAAAAGATCACTAAACAATTCAAGTTTACTTGCCTTCCAGCTTTAAAAAGGTGAGAAAATCAGCTTATATTTTCCTGATTGTTATTTTTATTTTTAAAGAAATAATCGACTTTTCTACTTAAGACACAAAGTTTGCATGAGGACAAGAATAACTTTTGTTCCAAGTTGACATTTATTCCCAATATGTGACTATAATGAGGTAAAGCACATAGCAGTACATAACTTGGATTAACATTTATAGATCCTTTTTAACAATAAACATATATATTCCCATGATACACAATTTTTTTTATTTTTGTAAGCATCATTAATTTTCTGTTCAATAAGGCAATGGAAGCAACAAGAAGTTTCTTTGTTGAACACAATTCATCTAGAATTCTAATACAATTATTTTAACATTGTGTTAAATTGTAACAGATGGCTCTAAAAATACTTGAAGAATATGTATTTAGAGTAAAATTGTTCTTCAAAGAATACAAAAATACTATATTTTTTTACAAATTAATTTATGACTTTAATAATATGTACATACTAATATTCTATTTATCATGACAATGATAAATCAAGTTTACATACGAGTTTGAGTGTAACTGTAGGTCAGTCATATTTATCAATATTGTGCTAATAGCATTCCTTAGTATTCCAGCTTTTTTATGTTTCTCTCTTAAGTCGTTATTCTTGTAAACTTCTCACTCATACTGTTTTTAACTCATTAATGAAAGATTAGCAATGAACCATTTGAGTTTGTCTCCCTTTTTCTGTTTTTGTTTGTTTGTTTGTTTGTTTTTTTAAATAGCTGTTCAGTTTTAGTTCCTCTTCAGACCCTGATGATTTGCAAAGTTTTGAGATTACTTTTATGGTTTCTTTTCAAACAAGAAGGAACTTAACAACTTCTCCTACTGTTTATTAAACACCACTATATTTTGAAATAGGGTATCTCATGTTATGTATATTTGTATATTATATTTTGGCTTTGGAGTCAAGAAGTCTACCAGTATATTTTCAGGTCTGTGTGCTCTAGAAAGTCTAAGTGCTTAACTCTGTGTCCATAATAATGTTCTTAGTGACATAATAGTGTACATGCACATTTTAAAATTTTGTGATACTGAAATATAATGCTGAAAAAAATGATCCTACTTTATTTTTCTGCTCTCTTGTTGATAGTCTCACATTACCTGGACAGACTAAAAGAACCCACTGAGTTATTTTCACTCTTTCTTTCATGATTTATCCAATGAATCTCAAATTATTTATCAATGTAAACAGTAATTTTTAAATCAGTCTTATAACAGATCTGCAAAAATCTTCATTAGTTGTATGCAGCCTTCCTTGAATTTAATTGGCTGATGTTAAAAAAAATGTTGCTATCAAAGGCACTGTACCCATAACAACAGGAGATTTCAATAGAATGTTGTGTCTTACATATCTGATTCAGTGAAGTTCATTATATAATATTGCAGATTTCTAAGTTACAGTTCCTAGATCTTTTAACTGGATTCATTGTAAATTGGATAATTTTTAGTATCACTGAAATACAGCGAAGGGTAGTCAGTAAGTACTCAGTACCAATCTTAGAAAATGTCCTCAGAAAGTGACTATTAATAATATTTTTATGTTACATCCTTTACTATTAGTATGTGGTATCAAATAATTTCCTATGAATTAAAAATATTACATGTAAATGCAATTGCTTGTTACCTGGCTCCTAGTGAAAGTATCTTGCAACTTACATGAGAAAAATTCCCCCTTTTTTTGTGAAATGAACTGCAATTTATGGGATCATTAATACATATAAAAAACCCATGTGAAATGCACTGTTTTCAGAAGTATTTCTTTATCAAGGAAAAATGATTTTGTAAATAACTTTTAAAACCTGGTTAAATACTGGTAGTCACAACAAACATAAGGAAATAAAAATATATTTCTTATAAGCATGTCTCCTCAACACTGTAAATAATTTTTTTATCTGCCAGAACATGAGTTCAGAGCAATTCCCTTCTTTTATAACAGATGACACCACACCCAAGAACAGCAGCAAGAAAAACTTGCTCTTGGTATTTGTTTTGCTTTGCTTGTTAGAGATGCTATCAACTACAACCAGGAAAAAAAACAAAACCCCAAAACGCAAAGAAAATCAAGCAAAAGAAAAAAGCTATCATTAGCTTTTGGTATTTAACTGCGGAAGGAAATAATTTTAAACAGCTTGGGTTTAAAATGTATTTCGAAATATTCATTAGTGATTCTATATTGGACTAAAACTTGAAGATCTTTTTCATTTTAGAACAAAAATACTTAATTTGCCTTGAAATTATATTTAATGGGAGATTTGATACCAGAATGTAAAAACAGAAATAAAATCACTTTAAAAGCATGGCAATATAAAACATGTATCTTTCCAGGTAGGTAAGGTTGTCCCTAGCAATACTGGTATAGCGTGGGGAATCCAAGCAAATATGCCCTGCCTTCAACAAGCTTTAGTGTTCCTTTTGTACACTCCCTATAGCAGGAGGTCAGTGTGGAAACAACCCAAGGCACTTGTACAAGAGGCACATGGGCCACTTCAAATTATTAGTGCACTTCCTGCAGCAGCTGCACTGTATCACTGAATAAATGAATGAGAATGAGAAAGAGATGGTGGCCACAGAAAGAAGAACGGAAGGAAACAAACAAGAAGTGGCAGATGCCCATGAGCAGCTATTTTCTCACTGCTTATTTTCTCAGGTTACAGAACTTGTTGGAAAATAGCCCTACAAGGCTGCTTTATATTGAGAGAGGTCTGAATGTTTTCATCTGGAAAGTGTGAAAATGATTTGATATTTAGGCAGAGCGCGTTTCAAAGGACTCATGAGCATATTCTTTGAAGATGTAATTACTAAATATCTAAGAAATTTTCATATTTCTTTTTAGTTTCAACTATTCATAGGATGACAACAAATAAACAGGGTATATAGACATTGGACGTTTAATATTAGAATATAGTTCAAACACTTTTAAACTTATGAATGTAAACACTAATCTTGGTCTCTCTGCTAAATGGAATAAAAACTCCCAGAAGTTGGGACCTTTATATAAGACAAAAATCACAGTAAGAAGTTGATAAATACTTCTACCTGAAAATTATGTATTATTCCTTATTCTTTGTTTCTAGTTCCAATTTTCAAAATCTGCAGTTACAAATAGAGATCAGTTGTACATGGTAAGGGAGCTTTCTTGCCAATGTTTTTTGAGTTCTTTTTAATAGCATATTTCTGCACCTCTACATTTTCAAATAACTGTGATTTCATCTGCATGAAAATAGGCACACTTATGGCTAAAAAGGTACCAAACCAAAGAACTGTCCACCCACCCCACCCCACTCCCCCAAAACAAAACAAAACAAAACAAAACAAAACAAAACAAAACAAAACAAAACAAAAATGTTAAAACTCAGAATTACAGAATCTGCTGAGTTGGAAGGGACCCACAAAGATTATCCAGTCCAACAGAATCACAGAATCACAAAATTAATAAGGTTGGAAAAGGCTGTAGAGATCATCAAGTTCAACCTGTTACCTATCACCTAACCTATAACAAACCTATTACCCAACATCATCCCATCATCTAAATCATGTCACTGAGTACATCATCCAACCTCTTCTTAAACATATCCAGGGACAATGNCATTGTGACCACTTCCCTGGGAAGCCTGTTCCAGTGCCCAAACATCTTCTGGGTGAAGAATCTTTTTCTAATATCCAACTTAAACCTCCCCTGGCACAACTTTTCCGGCCATTCCCTTGGGTCCTGTTACTGGTCACCACAGAGAATAGATCAATGCCTGCTCCTCCTCTTCTGCTCATGAGGAAGTTGTGGACTGCAATATTTTGTTTTGGCATATAGAAAGAATGTAAAAGAACTGCTGAAATGGTGCATTACGTATCTAGTCTCTTCAAGTACCTCAAGTTATTCACAAGAGGCACACTGCAGTCTCAGAGAAATCTGTGATTCCAAATCCTAACAGATCAGCTAACTAAATAATCTAAAGTATTTTCATCTCTTTGTTTATGGATTCTACTTGATGCACATGAGAAATCATATCAAAGAATGTATATCAAAGTAAATGCATTTCAAAGTGAAATGAAATGACTTTTGAATCCGCTCATCAAATGTAAATACTGTAACATATTAAAGGAAATAAAATTTTCATGAATTTATTACAGGCAATGTGAGATGGAACACAATTAGAAAAGGTTCTACCTCCTTTCCTTGTAATATAAGGCAATACAGTTTTCACTGCAGATTTGAGTGAACTCCTGTCTTTTTTGCTCAAGAAAAGTTGTGAAACAGCCAAAGGCACAGCTGGTAGATTCATAGGAAGGTGTCCAGTACCCTGCATGCTGCATCTACAGATTTGGTGCCTGCAGCACGCTTTCTGTTGTGGTATGCCTATGGAGTCTGTGGACAAGGCTGGAATACTTATGAGCCATGGGGAATTGCTGACTTGTTCTGCAAGCTCTTATCTGGTTTTGCAAATCCTTCTGAGATATTGTCTTTATATATTGGAAATTGTCTCTCTTTGAAGAGAAACTGCCTTTTGCTATGCCACAGTAGGCTTGAGAACTATCATACACTATTAAGTGCCCAAGTGTAAACACAGAGGGTTAGTCTGGATTGCTAAATAAGATAGACCGGGGCCACATTCTGGCTCCAAAGCCAAGAAGCAAAGCTTGAGTTGAGTACACACATCTGAACTTTCATTTTCCTGTCTGCAGGTAGATCTCCAAAAACAGAACAGTCACTCTGAAATCTTCCCAAATGGGGTAGTTCCTGGAGTATGCTATCTCCCAGATTATGCGTTGGAAAGCACAAGCTGGCCTCAGCCAAAATGTTGCCAGAGAGCATCCTAATGACAAAACAGTGTAGGCTGGAAATGGAGAGAATTCTCTGTATTATCACACACATCCATTTTTTTGCCTTTGGGATCCGTCGAAACTTGTCCTGGCACATGACTCACAAAGGATGGCCCCCTTTGAAATCAAGACTTGTGGGAAGGGCAGGACCTGCTTATTTACTCTTGCAATGAGTTGGTCTTGTTCGGACTTTATTCTGAACAATCATCTTGTTAGAAATAAAAGTAATTTGTGCCTACTGAAATGCAAATATATAATGGAAAAGAATAAACTCCTTTCCAGTGGTAAAGAAGATGGATATGCAATTCTAAGACTTACTTCAATTCCAGAATATGTGATCTAGTTCATGTCAGGAATATTTTCACAGGTAAGACTGATCAAATAGGCCTCTGTTCTATTTCTTCAGCAGGTCTGTAAATTTTTAGATAATTTCATTAACATCAATATGACTGTTCACATTTTCAATGTTATGAAGATACAAGGCAGTATCTACCTAAATTTTAGCCTTTCACCATCTTCTGACAGTTGTCAATCTTATTTTGATCAGAGGTATTTACATTACATGTTCTCGAGACAGTCTGCCTTTACAGTCACTCTGTCTAGAAAGAAAAAGCATATTCTTTCATCCATGCTTGCTAATTTGTATTTCATATTTATAGTCATGTATTTCATATTAATATTCTTGTACTTAATATTCAAGATACATGAGCCTTCTCTTCAATTAAGGATGTGGTCTGAAAGTCATGGGCAAAACTCACAAAATGTGAGACCAGCTATAAAGTGAGTACTGTACACATAATTTTGGAGAAGTGGGAGGAATCTGTAAATATTTCTGGAAGAGAGCAGAAACACAATCTGTAACAGAGAATTTATATGGGATGACATTTGGAGCAGGTCTAATAAAATTAATCTTGCTTCAACAAGAGATATGCCATTGTCATCAACTGGTTTATAAGCAGTTTTAATGAATAGCCATTTACAACAATTGGAGTTGTTGGTGCTGATTTCATTCAAATGTAGGTAGTGGAAAGCACAGCACTTCTTTTCAATTAAGAATCACTGATGTATATAGCACTGACTGGATTTTTATTTTTCTTCTCAATCTGCACATTGAAATCTTCCTCCAAAAAATATGTAGTGTAGGTATTTCTCTTCCTCATCCTGAGAACTGCTTAACAGTTTACAACATTAAAAATATCTCTAGGCACGCTTTTAGCCTGGTTTCCTGAGGAAACAAGGCTTAGGCAGTCATGCTGTCTTTGTGTCTCACTGTTACCCTGGAGTGCCTTGGACAGTTTCAAAAAAATTTGACAGACATCGAGTTTTCAGAGATATTAAGCTCTTTCAACCAGCCCCAGAAAATGTTACCTTGGGACTTCATTCAGACTCCAGGGCTTCTTGTTTGATCCATCAAAGTTGAGTTTTTCTGTTTAGGCTCACCCAGCAGCCAAGAAACATCAACTAGCTGGGCAGCAAGCTCACAGAGAACTGCTGGTCAGTTGGCACGACTGCGATCTTCACCAAGTCACTTGGTGTTCTACTTCTTGCTGAGTGGTCAGATCAAAAAAAGATAGATAGAGACCTGACAGGTTGGAGGCAGGCTCATGCAGGAGTGAGGATATGGCTGCATAGGACTTCAAAGCACTGGAATCCAACCGTTCTATAAAGTAAATATTTAAAAAAATAGAAAATAAAACACAAAAAACCCAAACCAAGAACAAAACTGCTATAGTTTTATTTGTCTCTCACAATTAATACTTAAATGATGAAACAAAACACAAGGTGCAACACTTGCATCCATCCAAATACATGCATAACACATCTCTTATAAAGAAAACAACATCTGAAAGGTACAGAACCAGACACACACATTCAAAATGCATGTGAGTATGTGTGTGCATATAGATATATAAGCATACTTGCATCTGAATGCACTAATCCTTGCATCTTCATAAGCTGATGTACATAGACCATATAAAACCCCTCAAATTCTTTGCTCTTGGTATCTCCAGCACATTTTGGCAACAGGACACCTCTTTGCTACTTCGCTTCTAAATGGTGGAGCACAGTAAGATCAGGGTCAACTCCAGTTTTTGTGTTGTTTGTCACTAGCAGCGCTTATATTACATAATTACAATGTGAGTTGCAAACAAGCTTTGTAAGGGCAATGGTATCACAGAAAGATTCCAGTATTTCTGGCAAGAAGCTTCATTTCAGAAAAAAAGTAAGAAACTATTTCACAAATTTCTTTTATTGCCAAAAATTTATCTTAAATATGTGTAACCGCTTGCTTTTACTCTTTTCCATGAACTGCTGTCTCTCTCTTTGCTTAAGAACAAAACGATTGGAGCCAAATGATTAAGAGAACTGTTTAGTATTATTGCATCTTTTAATGAAAAATCAGTATTAAAGTTAATTAAAAAATTGAAGGAAAAAACCATCAAAACAACAACATTTCAAGGGCACAACAGAGTGAACAGCGAATGTCCTGCAAGTAATGCCAGCAGGCAGGAAATAACATAGATTAAATTCAAAGCAGCTATTCGTGCCTTCAGTCTTTCCAAGAATGCTAGTATAAATCCAGCTGGCATCTCAGGTAGCTTCTCCAGCCACATCTGCCTGACACATTTGGCTGTGTCTGATACACATTTCTCTTAAGGAAATGTCTAAATGCTAGGAAAAGGATAATTCATTTATTTCAGAATTTCACAGAATAGATAATTCACCATGTGGCAATTTTCCTCCTTATCAGGTTTTTCCTACTATTGCAATGTTGAGCAGGAACAACTGAACAGCTATAACTGCCATGTTTCATATTATTTAAAGAAGCATGGCTATACTTTCATGAACATATTTGCACTGTGGTTTTCCTTCTCTAGCAAGATACCCAGTCATGAGTTTGAAGAAATGATAACTGAAGCAGAGACTGCAATCAAATAGATGTTTGTACCAATCTTATAAAACACTGGCTGATTATCTGCACACTGGTACAGAATGTTTTTATAAGATACTTGAAATCATTTTACACCACAAATTATTTGGTCAGATCTCTCCTTCATTTAATTCTGTTGCCTTTTGGCTTAAAATCAACAATATATACAAACAATAAGATCTAGGTAGAAAAGGACCATAGCCTCAAAATGTGAATCGGTATATTCAAAAGCCTCTAACTTGGAAATGTTTTGTTACAAGCTGTCTTTCTTCATAACAGCAAGACAACATGGGATTATGGAACTTAAATACTTTGTATTATGGTTATGTTTTTTATCTCATGAAAGTATGAACTATTTGTCTCCTTGAAATAAATGTCTTCTGTATATCTGCCTGCATACGGTCATCCTGGAAAATTGTATATAGATTCCCAGTTCAAATTTGAGTTAGAAGTGTCCATGTGAACCCTCAAAATGACAATACTTTATTGCACCAGAAAACCCCCTGAACATTAGAAATAAAGAAATGTGTTATTCAATCGATTTCTTCAAGTCTGCATAGCATTAGGCAAACAATTAGCTCTCAATAAACCATAAGAAATGACAAATAAACACAAGAGAGTACATCTGAAGTAATACCAACGAATTAAGGCCAAGTAATTACAGATATGTTGACTATAAAGAAATTTCCTTGAGGGAACTTGAGGTTTACCACATGGCATACTGACCTAATCTTCAAAAGTACAAGAATGAAAGGCTTTTGTTGAAGCATGGCAATTGTCTCCGACACAGAAGACAATTATGTATGCTGTAGATAATTTGGTAGTCTTTACTAATAACTGGTGCAAATTTGTATTTCGGCAAACATTCAAGCATAATGTTTAAGGATTAATAGAGGAGTAATAGAGCCAGGAAATCAAGTCCCCTATGTAGAACAGTGACTCACTGTAGTATGACTCATTTGTGTATAAAGGCAGAACTGGTCCTATTGTGTTTTGTGTTGTGTCAATATTTCCATGGCAAATCATTGTCTTCAGGGCTTCTATCAATGGAAAATGGATTTTTAATTTAAACTTGTACTCAAAACACCAGGCCAACAGCACTAATGTTAATTGCTGTGAGTTCTAAGTGTTTTCCCATGCAAAAGCCATTTGTTTAATTTTTTATAGATTTTTCAAGACAAAACTGAGTTTGAAATTAATATTTGAACCATATTTGAACTCGAGAGGGAAAAAAATCTGTGAATTTTAATAGATCTTATTTTTTAACTTTTTTTTTTTTCATTTTCCCCCTATATTGACTACTATTCTTCCAATCCTTACTACTTTGTACACAAACATTTTTGCTCTGGGATTTGATTAGCTATATGTGTAAACCCAGTTGACCTCTGAGGCCCTCATTCTTTAGTCAAAAAACAGCAGACTTTTAGCTCTCTGTGTTTCCTTGTAATTTGATTTATTTTTATTATTTATTTTCTAAACATTTCATAACAGGTAAAATGTAAATCTGGCCTATATGTATAAGTGGTTTTAGTCCACAGATTTTAATTAAATCTTATAAACAGAGCAAAGTCTTTTCAAGTTATGACAGTACATGAATAACCCTAGATTTCTCAGATAGACAGTTTGAACCCAGACATCTTTTTCTCTCCTGAATAATTGACCACTAAATAATTGAGTGTCAAGAAAAAAAAAATCTTTATTACTACCATTGGGTATTCAGCTCTACCATTAAGAAAAAAGATGAAGAGTTTTTTTCTAAAAAACCTTTTTCTGCATAAAGTAAACATGGTGAACTCCTACTGCCACTTCTTATGTCTGTGGGAGAAATCTTGTCTTGATTTTCTTTTCTTATTCTGGTTTAAATGTAATAGTATGAGTTTAGGTTTTAACCAGAAAGCACTCAAAGAAAAAAATGACAAAATAATCATCCTTCCATTTCTTGGAGTGGAAGGTTTCTGACAACAGTGCACTACCCTACAAAAAAACAGGAGTGAGAAACAGATGGGAATAAATATCATAATCTTATTTTCTTCTTCAAATGAGTCAGATGAGCAATTCCTGCCCTGGATGATATGTATTTAATATGTATGGATGTGACATCTCCATTTTGCCCTTGCAGCCAGCAGTAAAAACTGTGCATATGTCACAATTCTTCTGACTTCAAGCAAGAAAGAGGTGATCAGGATGAAAGAGAACAGTTAAAGGTCTTGAGTTTCATGTGGTACACTCACATACTCACTATGGAATCTACAAGGAAATATTCCCCACCTGCTATACCCTTTACTTTTCAAAAATGCAACATCTTCTCTGAACTGTCAGTGCATTCATTATCTCTGGCATGGATTATCTGAGTGCAGTTGCTTTGTAAGCTTCTAGCAAATTGTCACACGAGGCACTGTGAGCTTTTTTTTTTTAATCAGTTATAATTCAAATAAGTTACCATATTGCCGTGATTTCACATACAGAGTTCAGTAGCAGAATTAGTTAATTTGTGTTTCATAGTATGGAATACTTGATCTTGAGCTGCTGGGAGTTGTACTTAAATTCTTGTCAATCAAGAAATAAGAGATGAAAAATCACTTTTCATCCTTGAAGTGTCAGTCCTGGAAAGCTCCTAAGACATTAAATTTTATAGTTTTTTTTTTTTTTTTCTGGATGGAAAACATAGCGAAAGTAATTCTTGCTTTTTCATAACTACCTGATTTTGAGCCCAGTGCAGCTGATTTCATAGTAATTAAAGTACTGGGAGTGACAAATTCAATACAGAAACCATAGAATAAATAAAATCTAACTTCATACTCAGTTGCATTAGGTAGTCATTATGTTGTTGTTTCAGACAGTTGTTTTTTCCTTGATCTGATACAAATGGCATGCAAGCTCCTCTAAAGATCATTGTTTCAAGCTGTGAGTGTGGAGGTTTGCATGCTTATATTTAGCTTATGAAGAGCATCTCATTATGGAAAGGTACTGATACAAATATTGTAGATATGCAACTGGATAAAGCATCCTAAAAAGGGAGCTAAAACGACCAGTTTCATATGTGTATCTGGTTGTTGTGGGTTGGAAAAATAAAACCGTTCCTCCACCCCATTCCCTGCCGGGGGTGTCCCGCGGTCCCGGGGCTGTCGCGCCCGTGGAGACCGCGTCGGGAACGGAGCCGCGGCATGCGCCAGGAGCCGCCGGGGCTGTTGGCGATGGCGCCACGATGGTGACACAATGGCCAGCGGCAGCGGCAGAGCAGTAGCAGTGCTGGGTGAGCCGGCAGCAGCGGCGGCGCTGGGAGAAGCCGGCGAAAGCGGCGGCTTTGCCCAGCCCCGAGAGGAGCTGGCGAAAGCGGCGGCTTTGCCCGGTCCCGAGAGAAGCCGGCGAAAGTGGCGGCTTTGCCCGGCCCCGGGAGTGGCCAGGGCCGGCTCCTTACCTGCGGCCCCGGCCCGAGGTGGAGTCCCGGTGCGGCGCAGCCCTTGCTTCGCCGAGCGGCTCAGCGTGGACTTGATGGTGTGGGCGGCGCTCGCGCCGTCCAGAGTCGCCGCTCGGCACGGCCAGTGGGAGCAGCACTGATCCTTTGGCAAAAGAGCACATGGTGTCCCATGGCAACCACCATGACCCAGAAACGCCTTCCCGGCATGCGTATCACTTCCGGGCGGAGGCAGTTTCTCCCATGAGCAGTTGTGTGCCGGGGCGGGCCCCGGGGTGCCAGCCAATGGGACAATGTTCNACACTGGTGTTTCTTTAGGTTTTAGTAATTGGTCTTTTGGGAGGTGGGTAATTATTTTGTGGATTTTTTTTGTTGGTTGTTGGGTTTTGTGGTTTGTTGTTGTTGTTTGGGTGGGTTTTTTTCTATGCAGTTTTTTTGCCATTTATGTCTTAAATCAGAAGTCACAAAGACCACAAAGAGTCTCTCCCCCTCTGCGTCCATTAGAAGACTTTGAACTCAATTCATGTCTGCAGTCCTCCTTCCATTACAAAGTCATGTCAAGACCTCTCCAAAGGCTGTGGCCTGTTTAAAGTCTTATTGTTATCTAGTTAAATCCTACTCTTTGACATTTAGAATTATTTTTAATAGCTTGGCCACTTTCCTAAGGTCTTTGTACCCATTCAGCATAGCTGTTGTAAAATCTTTGCTAAAATACTATGCCTAAAAATGAGTAACATGTATGTTACATAGATTTTAAAATTGTTAAAGGCTGTGGAGACTCAATCATGTAATTTCAACTATAAAGAAAAGAAAACATA
>VYZS01096872.1:3997-20609 GCA_013400695.1 Neodrepanis coruscans
GAAAGGATGTGAGACAGTTATTATGGCATTTCAGTGGATTTGTAAGGCAGAGAATAACTATGTCTGGGAAGAACTACATTTTCTCACTCCTTTCTAAATTAGGACTTGTAAACTAAAGTGAAGAAAATAATTGGGGAAAACAAGATGCAGGTGCAAAGCAGGAGGCAATGCATGGCTGGTAATGAGGACAAGGATTTTTCTTCATCATGCAGAGGAAATGCCAGGGTAACAAGGGGAGCAGATGCAGCTTTCTTTTAGCTTGGGTGAGAGGTAATGTTAGGAAAGTCAGGAGAGGAAAAGATGTGCCACTTTTTATGTATTTTTCAGTCCCCATAATAGCTTTTTTAATCAAATTACAAGATTATTTGAACTGGAGAAAAGAGTGAAAATGGATGTCTTGCTGCTTATGTATGAAGGACAGCAGCCAAGTGGAGGGACTCTGATGGATCCAAATTGGAGACAAAAACTATTGTGAAGAGAAATGCCAAATGTTCTTCCACAACTTGTGTACAAGCAAAATTCCTCCTCTGTTTCTCAAGATCCCTTGAAAGTTTGAAGCTCTGGAAAACTATTTTCTATATGGGAATCTTTAAGGAAGCAGATTATAGACTGAAGTTAAGGGATTGTTTCCTTTAAAGCTTCAAATTTATGATAAGATTATATGAAGGAATTTTAAGGTTTTTTATTCCTTCAGAAGTTTGTTTAGCTGTGTGAGGGTACTTGCAGCTCCCCTAGGTTTTCATGCCCCAAGTTCATGTCTAATAAAGCAGTGGTTGATGGATGTCACCATAAGAAGGCTGTTCTGCTATCCCTGAAGGAACAGAAGATTAGATATTAGGCAAGCTGCTGTTGCAAAGCATCACCATGATGCCTACTGGATCCATGGCTGGGATAGCCACTGTCGTGATTTTACCACAAATTTAGCGATTTTGGACAAGAGATTCCGAGAGAAGCCACAGACACACCCCAAAATGAAGAAAACACACAAATATCACACTTTATTTCGCGCACACACAAAACCCGGCAAATAAAGTGCAAACAAAACAGACAAATTAAGTTTTCCAGGGCCCGTGTTGGGATGAGGACGCTCTGGAAATAGTGCTGGTCTCTCTCTGATGCTCCCGGGGAGACGCCGGGGCAATTAGAGGGAGCATGCAGCCAGTCTGAGGGCCCCCAGCAGCGCGAGTTTCTGCTCAGCTTTTACTGAAGAAAAATACTCAAGAAAGTTAGAAACTGCGAGCGCCCCCTCCCTCCCCTTCCCGATAGCCCCAGGAAGGGATTTAGTGCTGATGGAAGAAGAGATGTGGTCTTCGGACCCCGGGGAATAGCTGCAGATAATCACCAGACCACCTGCCTCCTGGGGGGAAAGGAAAGAAACAAACAAACAAAAAAAAACCCAAAACCACAAAGGGAAAAAAACCGAAAGGGAAGAAACAACCCCCCTCTCCAAGGAAGAAAATCCGCCTCCCAGGAACCCACAAGGAAGAACGCGATTCCGAAAAAAAGAAAAGTCCACACCCTCCAAAAGGGAAAATAAAAAGAAAGAAAGAAAACTACTCACGAGAAAAACGTGATCAAAAAAAAAAAAAAGAACAAACGGCTCCCTCCCCTCCCAGGAAAATACCACCAAGCCGCCGCGGCAGAACCGTGGATTCGTCCTCCACGTGGACGCAGGTCGCGGACAGTGGCAGAGAGCGATGTTCCCCCTGGTGCTCCGAAGCTGAAAAGAGAAAGATGGCCGGCCGTCCTCTGCTTTTATAGGGGGGCCCTGATCCTGTGCCTGCGCAGATGGGTCCCCGAGGCTGGCCCTTTTTCTCATTGGTCAGCCTCCCTGGGGGCCTGCCCCGTGTACTCAGTGGCTCACGGGAAGCGCCGCGTCCGTCCGGAAATGCCATGTGCGCCGGGAGGGCACTTCCGTTAATGGCGGCCGCCACCAGTGCCACATGCTCGCCGCCGCTCTGTGGCTGGCACAGCCCCGGCGCCACTGCCACCGCTGGTGCCGCCGCTCCTTCCGGCGCCGCCGCTCTGCGGCTTGGCCCGACCCTGCCACGCTCCGGCGCATGGGCGCCGGAGTCGAAGCCCCCGCGCTGCTGTGGGAGGAGGGGGGCCCTGACGCAGGGTCTCCGCACGCTGGCGCAGCCGCATTAAACCGAGCTGAGCCGCGCTGCCACCCCCATAGAGCCGGGTGGCAGCGCCAGTGTGGCGGGACGAGCCGCCGCTCCCTGCCGCCGGGGAAAAGAGGCCACTGAAACTTACGCGGGCGCGGGGCCAGGCGGCCTGGGAGCAGGAGTGGCCGCCGGGGCTGCCGGTGCAGGGCGAAGCCGCCGCACCGAGGTTTGCCCTGGACCAGCTCCCACTGCCGGGGCTGGAGGCCGCAGAGGAGCCGGCAGCGGGCGTTGGCACTGGGCAGCCCCCGGTCCACACAGCAGGAACAAAGACCGTTTTTTACTTTCAGTTTTTACCCTACAACAGCCACCAACTGGTCTTGACAATAACAGCTAATTCATAGCTGCAAATTTAGACCCTGATGATATCACACTAGTCCAGTTGCATGAGCTTCCACACAGGCTCAAGGCAGCTGCACATACAGAGGTGGCAATTATTTTTGCATGCAAGTTGTCCAAAGCTTTTTTTGTGGCAAAACTTATATTGGAAAGCTTGCCTTGAAGCTGCCTGTGTTTTATCTCTGGGATATTTGTGATATTGCTGTGTTCAAAGCCAAGCTCACTAATCTCCCTATCACCATAACCCACAAGAGTGTTGGCTAGGACTCTGACTTTGGGAAAGAGCAGCACATACTGGTTGGACATAAATTGGATGAATCCTCAGGCCATGGAGGACTGACAGCACCTGCAGACAAGATTACCTGCAGAAAAGAAGAACATTACAAGTGAATAGGGGAGTCTGTGGAGGCATAATTCATCTTACAATGCAGTGTCTGTGGTTTTAGTCTGGACCTTAATGCATGCTTCTGTCTAATACTGTCCTCAGTGGAGCTCTCAGTGCATGGGTATGCGCTTAAGAACAAGCTGGTTCTCAAAGTAATCAAAGTTAAGTCTGATATGTGACAATGTTTTAAAAAGCCAAACCAACCAAAAAAACCCACAACCAAAAACCAGAGGCAGCAAAATGACAAAAAGCATCAGTGTAAAGTGGACTTCTAAAGACACCACAGATTAGACAATACACTCCTGGGCTTTTCAACATCAGGGCTTGACATAAGTCAGAGACTTTAAATGTATGAGCTGATTACATTAACAGGATGAAGCCACAATACTTCTTGGAGCAGCACTATTTATTTCAAGGCCACTGAAAGGTACAGTGTGGCCTTTTCCAAGAAGCAAGCATCACCATTCCGACTGCATCTTCCAGCAGTCATCAAGACATTACTATAACAGGTTGGTAACACCACCTGCTGAAGTGGCTAGAGTGGCTAGAACATGACTCAGTGATTCCTGCAGTCACTCTCTCTCTCCTACATCATTTTCATTCACTGCCTTATTTCTCTTTTTCTATATATTGCTTTTTGTGCTTGTTAGCTAATAACCAGCTAAATCAAAGTCACCTTTTATCATGTGTGATCTAAAAAAAAATCCTAAAAGTAATACCTGGAGCAGTGAAACTTAGAAGCTTGCCAGTTCCTGAAGCAGCTCTGATGAATCTATGTTTCTCCAGATAGGTTGCTAGAAAAAAAATCAGTGCGGAAGAGAGTAATCTTTGTGATGGGATTTGCTCCAGGTTTTTTTCCTCCTTTTATGTGGTTTGCATATTGTCTCTTTAAGAGTAACCAGAATGAATAGCCAATCCCATAGGTCAGGAAGGATTCCCAATTCTTCCACTACCACAAAGCAGGACAGTATAAGGCCAACCCTAAATTCACCAACAATATAATAAAATTTAAATTTTTACCTCTCACTGGTAAGGGAGCAGGAAAAACAGATGTTCATACAATAAAATTTACTGCTATATTTCAAGTGCTTTAAGCACTTGCCCCTCCCTATTTTTGTCTTTAATAAGAAACTGAAAAGTTTCTTATTGAAGTTTCTTATTCTTGTTACTACTAAAACAAGCCAACAATCATTTGCTATAAACCTCTGATTCAAGCTGATTGTTTAATCTTGCAGTAGTAAACCCAAGCCTTTACATGAGATGTAAACCTGATTCTTTCTTTAGCTCGGGACACTCTTTTGTCATCAACTCATATGCATCAAGAGGCAAAATTTAGCCTGGAGTAGCTCTTCTTTTATGATATTCCATGCAAATATTACTTTACTATCCCCTGAGGCTTTCCACATATCCTGAAGAAATTAGAGACAAGGACAGAGCAATTCTCAGCTCGAGCAATTAAATCAGATTGATGGAAACCCAAGATCAATGAACAGCATTTCCTTCCTAACTCTCTGAGCTCCTGATGGGCTATCTCTGGAGCAGGAATAAGCCACTACCCACATCCTTAATCACAACTTCTGAGAGATGGCATATATGTTGTCTACTGCACTGTATAGGGTATGGCTCCCAGTTACAAAAGTCCAGAGTAATTTTCCCATAAGGTTATCAGACTGATTCAGATCACACTAATTTAGATCTTATTTCAAAGAAAAAAAAATGCACCCCGTGTGTGCCATGACTTTACATGATTTTCTTCCCTTTAAAAAAAACCAGCGTGTTAACAATTCAGCTGGTGCAAACTTCACTTAGTGTCTGAAATAACTAGAATGTATTTCAAAATAAATTCCTTACTTCTGCTGTAATTTTCTCCAAACCTGAAGAATAATGAACAGCTTTATGTCCCCCACCAGCTCTGTGGTTCCTCAGTGGAATTTTTCTCTCCAGCTTTCCAAGTTCAGTCACTTTCTCAAGATGCAATTTCAAGTTAATAAGACTAATAGTTCTGTGCCTGGCAGCCCTCCACAGTCAAGGACCTGGAATAGGATACACAGGAGAGATGCTTGTTTTGGTTTTGCTGAGGGTTTTTTTGCCTCTTGTGACAAGAGCCATCATAGCCTCTGAATTTTCTTAAGTTAGTGAAACTGCTTCTGGAGTTTGTTATACTGCTGACTTCTCAGTCTGTGCATTGATGGAATCTGCACCTTCATACACTTTGTGGAGCTCATTACATTAATTGTTTGACCTTTCCTATAATGAAGCGAACATTCTGCTGCTCTCACTACTGTCGTTTCTGTGTGACACTTCTAGATCAATGGCAAGAAAACAGATTCTCTTGGATGAACAGCTGACTGACGGGTCGGGCGCAAAATTTTGTACTGAATGGAGTTACCTCAGGCTGGCAACCAATCACTAGTGGGGTTCTGCAGAGCTCTGTTTAGAGCCAGTGCTCCTCAACGTCTTCATAAACAACAGGAGGCAGCACTCCAGGTGTGTCTCACAAGAGCGGGGTAGAGGGGCAGAAGCACCTGCCCTGACCTGCTGTTCATGCTTCTTTTCATGCAGCTCAGGATTCAGTTGGCTTTCTGGGCTGCAAGCATGCAATGCCAGGTCATGTCAAGCTTCTTATCCACCAACACTTCCAAGTCCTTCCCTTGAGTTGCTCTGAGTCCATTCTCCTCCCAGTCTATTTGTCCTTGGGATTGCAGGACCTTGCAGATGGATATTCTATGATTAAATGATTCTGAGCTGTCAGGTGTTGGGAATTTTCAGAGTTACAGGATTTTTGGAGGGCAAGAAGCCCCCTTTGCACAACTCAGCTTTTGATGAGAGAGCAGGGCCTACAGCCTGCTCTATTCTCATGGGAAAAGAATACACGAGATATGCTAAGACAATTCGACCTGGCTGTTCTCATGAGAAAGCATGCGAAGAAACATAATTTGACCTTGGTATAAGCAAGAGAAACTTAAACAAAGAAGAAAACAAGCCAAACACAAGCCTGTGTTGCTGTGAAGAGATGTAACCAATTAGAATGTGTAAAAGTGTGCTCATAAGTTTATTAACCAATAATAATAGTCTAAGAACTGTCTGCCAGTAGTGATATTATTAGAAGCTGTAAGCAAGTTAGAGATAGTATTAGGATAGTATTAGGATAGGAATATGTCTGATGCTCAAGAAATAAAGGCTTCACTTTTGATCATATTGGTCATTTTTGTGTTGTCCTGAGAAAAGATATCCTCCACGAATTTATTCACTATAGTCAGGGGAGCTTTTCATCAAATGTAGTCCAACATGGGAACAGATATCACATGGATCTTTGTTAATAATAGTGTTAATGCCCTGTTCTCTTCCAGTCAACTCACATGTGAAAGGACATGAGGGACCTCTGACAGGCAGCAGGTGCTGTCATAAGGAAGCATAGTACAGTGAGTGAACCTGAAGATGGTTCCTTAAAAACTTGTAAATGTTGAAAAACAATCAATAAATCATAAATACAGTCACATTTTTCAAGTCTACAAATTTAAATAATATTGCTATGACTCATTTGAGAATGGAATCTCTTGGTCTGAAAGTAACACTGGAATTTAGCAGAGCAGAGTTTAAGCTCCATCTTGGAGAAACATAGCTGAAACTACTGGGTCATCATCCAAAATAGATGCTGCACATGTTTGCCCGTGAAAAGTCAAATGGTGTGACTGGCAGCGCTTTATAAAGTGCGTTTTGATGAAGTACATGTCTGTGAACAGAAGCAGTAAGAAAATAGGAAGAGGAAAGGAACAGAATGTCATAAATGTTGAAAGCAAAGCACAGGAGACAAAGGGGCATAAGTAAATAAAAAAAAATTTTAAAGTTAATTTTTTTTGGGAAAAAGCAACATAGAGAAGAAAAACAGAAATATTATTTCCCGATGGCGGATTCTTACTGTACAAGGGAAAACAAGACATATTCCCACAATGGATCACATGAAATTAAAAAAAACTATTCCATCAACCAGTCTTCTAACAGTCTGAAATTGGGAATGAAGAAAGTAAAAGAAAGAATCAGGATGATATCCAGGGACATCTGTTTTTAAAGCCCAGGAGCTTCAAGGGCAAAAAATACAAGGTTAAATGTAGGCCAGCTCCAGAGCTGGAGGTGTACTCAGCGACCAGAACATGGGCTAGGATTTGAGAAATCTGATAGTGCTTCAGACTTGTTTTCCACTTCACTGTGCTGCATTTTAGTCTCACTGATGTGAAATAGAAATCTTTCCTACCTAGCAAATTAAGTAGTAAAAAAGAAAGTTATTTAGCACTCTGGTGTGGTTTGCTGCCAGTTGGACAACAATCGAACACCAAGAAAGGCCAGTTAAGTTTTCTTTTTATCTGGGACCTCTCTGCTTGAACAGAGCCAGCAAAACTTCCTACAGCTTACAGCTCTTGAGTCCAACTATACTTGGAATGCTAGACCTGAATCACACCTGAGTTGGTAGTAGTGTGGTCACCTGAGCAGATACTGAGATGAAACAAGCCATAAGGTGATGCTGGTGCCAATAGTACCCAGCTGTCTGCAACCCAGAACTGTGCCTGTATCAAAGGCTTCTAGCAAAACATATGCTAATCAACAAAATTTACAACTAAATTATTTGTATAAGTAATAGATAAAGTATATAACTTATTACACAAAATATATAATTAAATTTTATTTGTGAACTAGGAAGTCCAGAATGAAGATTAACTTGACTGTCCAAAAGAGCAGGGAAGGTCAATTCTCCTTCTCAGCCATATCCCAGAAGCAAAGCACTAAGATACCTCTAATGTTCCTCAGAAGACTGAGTGGAGGGAGAGTTTTCTTAGTCATCCCCAGAGAGAAGACAATGACATTTCTTGTTGTCTCTTCATGGAGTGGGGAGGAGGGGGCTGGCTGCATCTGACCCAAGCCTTCACAACAATCCAATGATGGTAACAGCCCCAGAAGTCTATACTGGCCGTCATCATCCCATCATCAGCAACACTGAACTTACCAGCATCTCCCCTGAATCTCTCACCTGGAAGGCAGGGAGGCCTTGCAGAGAGACCTCAACGAATTAGAGGTCTGGGCAATCACCAACAATATGAAATTCAACAAGGTAAAGTGCCAGATTCTGAACCTGAAACAGGGCAATCCTGGATATTTTTACAGACTGGGGAATGAGAGGCTGGAGAGCAGTGCCATGGAAAGGGACCTGAGGGTCCAGTTCAATAGGAAGTTGAATATAAGAGCCAACAGTGTCCTGGGGGGCATCAGGCAAAACATCGCCAGCCAGTCGAGGGAGGTGATTTTCCTGCTCTGCTCTGCACTGGTGTGGCCTCACCTTGATATCATGTGCAGTTTTGGGTATCACAAGATAAGAAAGATAGTAAGGTACTACAGAGTATTCCAAAGAAGGTAACGAAGATGGTGAAGGGCCCTGAGGGGAAGACATATGAGGAGTGGCTGAGGTCACTTGGTCTGTTCAGCCTGGAGAAGAGGAGACTGAGGGGAGACCTCATTGCAGTCTATAACTTCCTTGTGAGGGGAAGAGGAGGGGTAGGCACTGATCTCTTCTCTATAATGACCTGTGACAGGACTCAAAGGAATAACCTAAAATTGTGTCATGTCAGGTTTAGGTTGGATATTAGAAAAAAGTTCNAGGTATGTCAGGGAGGTTTAGGTTGGATATTAGAAAAAAGTTCTCCACTCAGAGGCTGGTTGGGTGCTGGAGCAGGCCCCCCAGGGAAGTGGTCACAGCACCAAGTCTTAGAGAGTTCAAGAAGCATTTGGATGATACTCTCAGGCACATGGTATGACTCCTGTGGAGGGTCCTGTGCAGGGCTAAGAATTGGTTGTAATGGTCCTTGTGGGTCCCTTCCAACTTGGCATGTTCTCAGATTCTGTGTTTTAAGCTGCTTGCCCAGCTTTTTCTAATTTTCCTAAGGCTATCTTTCCATTCATAAAATACTAGTATAGACAGAAGTTTTCCCAGTCTGCTTGCTTGTGAAAGCACAGCACCTTAGCAAGTAGATAGACCTTTTCTTTAAATAAGAGCATTAGTTGCTGCTGATATGAAGATTAAGAAGCAGAAGGATGTGTTAAAACAGTTGTACTGCAGAATTCTTCAAATTAAGGAGTGTCCTTGTTAAAATATTTATAGGAGAATAATTTTTCTGAGAAGTAAGCTAAATAATTACATTATATACTTCCATATCTTGAGTTTTGAGATAATAAAATAAAAGAAACCAAAACTTAGAATCCTGTACCAACAAGAAACCCCAGTCTCAATGTAGAGACTCATTTCTCTAAGATTCCTCGTCAGATTAACCTCAGATTTTATACACACAAAAATCCTCCTCTGGCTAGAGTAAATAATGGAAAAATTGCAAATAGAAAGCATCTTTTTCTTCATGTCCAGAAAAAGGAAGCTTAGCATATAAAGTTAGATGTAATCCTCACAATAGAATCACTGGAATATTTTTTATATACAAAATATTTTAGGTTTTATACTTTATATCTTGTAGTCTCACTGTATTGAATTTATAGGTTATCAGACCACTTGGCTTCCTATTGTTTTTCCTGATACTTTTTTTCTGTTTCAAGACCTTCTATTGGAAAAAGGCAGATTACAAGCCCAGCTGTAGTAGTAGAACAGCTACCTCACTTTTAAGATGAATGGTGCTCCATCTTCAAATGCACTCAGTGCTGACTTGTGTAAGATACTTTCCAGGTGCTCACACCCAAACTCCAATCTCTCAGCAGCTTTGTCAGTAGCCTTTACCTGCTGGCCTGAAGGTCTTGTCAGCAAAAGATATGCCCAGCCACAACCACTGCTATGAGCTACAGCAAATGGTTGTGCTTTTGTTTTCACAGAGAGAAGCAAAGTCCCACTCATTTCTTCGCAAAATTTTGTGTTGCCTTGGTATTGTAAATAAATTCGAGGAGGATGTTTTCTCGGGACATCACGAGACGACCNGTGCTTCTGCTGCTGGCTGGCTTCTTTGACCTACTCATCTGGTTAGAGACTTCCATTTACCAGGGCTGAAATACCCCATCTTCCCTTATAATGTCAAAACCAACTTCTTGTTACTTTGATGCAAATTTGGAGGAGGTGAAATCCATGCCCATCTCTGCTGAGGTTGAAGGTATGTTTGCAGAGTGTGGACACTTAGCAGGAGCAGGAGAGGTTTGTTGAAGGCTTGCTCTGGCAGGTCACAGGCATGCAAACTCAAAATACTGCCAATTTCTTGAGTTGCATTTCTTAGATTACTCAGTGTAGCCCCTCTTTTGGTAACAGCAATTTTTGGTCGTGTTTTTCCCCATTAGAGAGAGTACTTGGATGATACTTCATTGTATGTACCATACTGCCATAAAACACACTGCTCCAGTTCTTGTACAATGTTCAGCACTTTCATGAATTATATCAACTCTAGAATAGAGTCTGATCCTGCTCTTACTGAAGTTAATGACAGGACTTTTCCATGAAACCCAATACATCCTCACTATCCATTTAATTGCTCCTCAGAAAGCAATGAAAATATCAAGTGGCAGGAGGCAGGCAAGAGAAAGGTGGTGTGCTGACTCAGCAACAGACAGTTCTTGAGATCAGCCCCAGCACTAAAGCTGATCACAGCCCCACTGTGCTCTTTTGGCAGCCAGGATCAACAGTATGGTGAATGTTGTCCTCCCCTCCCATTTCCAACATAAGATCAAATTGATCTGCTGTCCAGTACCTGCTACTGGGGATACATATTTATTAAGGGTAGAAGCTGATCTCACTGTGTATATGGCATGTACTGCTCTACCTAATGCCATACACCTAAATTTCCCTTAGCCATTCTTCCCTCCCCTGCTCAGCCTGGCAATCTCAGCTGAAGAGTTCCCTTCCAGGAACAAAACAAGCTATGCATCGCAAGGAACCCAATTATGATACCAGAGAGGGGATCTGGTTACTAAGACTGCTAGCATGAATTTGCTAATGAATTTCCCAGATACTTTTGGTTGTTTTGTGGGTTTTTTTGTTGTTGTTGCTTTTTTGTTGTTGTTGTTTTTTTGCAGGGGCAGGAGGGTGGATATTAGCAGGAGAGACACTGGAAAATCTGCACACACCTCGTACACTTCTAAGTAAGAGTGAACATTTGGGTATATTCACTGATATGTGTAACAGTCAGTTTATGTAGCAAATAACTAGCTGTTCAAACATGTATTTACATCTTAACATGCTAAATAGGACAAAAATAGCTTTGGTTAACTAGTTGGAATATGGAATGCTTTTCTTCCTTGTTTCCTCACAGACTGGAGGCAACTTATGCACCTCTATCTATCTAAGTTAAAAAAATAAAATGAAGTGACCTTTTAGGAGCTCATGTCATTCTGGTTCTTTCAACAATCAGATAGACTCAAGAACATTTTTATTTCCTGGCCAGGGGAGGCCAGCTTGCTATAGAGCAAGCTACAATTTCTCACATAATCTGCTACCTTGAGCTCCTGAAACTCATACTGCACAAGCAATGTTTTTCCCTGATGACAATTCAAAGCATAAAGAGCTTTGTTTTTTACCCTACCTAAACATAAATACATGTTAATTGCAGGACAACAGTAAAAAATCTCCATTCTACTGTGCTGTGCAATTCTGCTGCCTGGCATGGGCAGAGGGTTCAATGCACTGTTGCTGTGAGCAATGGGGAGGGCTGAAAAGGAAAAATCAATGCCATTTCTTGTTCAATTAAGTTCATTGTGATTCAGAACCACCTCCTCACACTGCAGAGTCTGCAAGAGATCAGTGCTGCAATCACTACCTCTTAACAGCTTGCTTTGTCCGTCTGGACTGCACAAGCCACTGGCATCACACTTTGCTCTGAGAAAAAGAAAAAATAGTGAAAAAATAAAAAAGTCCTTATGGGACCCTCTGAAATACATTGTCATGAATTATGGGTCTTCAGGTGGGCATGTCACCAAGTGGAAGAGAGGGTAGTTTCTTCAATGAGTCATTTTATTTAGCTGTCAGAACTACCGCTGTCTTTTTAACCTTCTGCAAAATGTTTGCTCTCCTTGCTGCCTTGATGAGAAATATCTGCAACACATATCTTGCTGCTTGGTCTTGCTCAGGCTAAGCAGTGTGATGGTCTGTCTGAAAGACTTTTGGAAGTCAATAGAAAGATTCTGGGGATTCTGATGGTCTCCAAACAGAATCAACCCAGAAATCAGGGGCTAGTAATCACAGCTATCAAGAGGTCATGACAAAGGATTTTTAGTGGCCTGTCCACCCTTTCCCCCACTCTCACTATTCTAAGGCATTTGAAAAAGAAAAAAAACCTTTGCAAGTAGAATGAGGTAATGTGAAGAGTTTCTATTCCCAAGACTCAACCTGCTAAGGATACCAAGGTGTATCACCATACAGGGTGCCCCCTCAATTCCAGCACCAGCACCCCACAGGCCTGCTCAGCACCTCCTAAAAGAGGAGACCGGGATGCTTGTGAGCATGTCTCACTCTAGTGACAGGACAGACAAACTACAGCAGACTGCCACTTCAGAGTCTGCCTTTAATGGCTACTGCCTCTTCTCCAGCTAGAGAGGGCTTGTCCAAGGCCCTTGGGGTTCGGTCCCCAAATTACTAAGGTCTAGCAGAGCAAACAGTTCAGTACAAAACACAAAGATGAGAATGATCAGGGATGGAACAGGTGAAGAACAACACGAGAAAGAGAAATAACTCCTTAATGGTACTAGGCAAAGGCCTTCAATACCCAGAAAGGTGATTTTAGATCCTGGATGCATGTAAGCTAATGGCAATGGATAAGTGATGCATGAAACATCTTAGCTCACAGCTCCCTTTCCAGCTTCTTTATAGCACCGCTAGATCACACTCAGGAGTAAGACAAATACTCAAGAAGGCTGACAGTTGCTTGGTTGCTCCATTCACTTATGAATGGAACTGTGGAACTGCTCTTTTCCAGCTGCAATCATCTGCATGGCAACTCACACGTGACAGTGTTATTTGAGTTAATTGTGCCTATTGTGGCATGTACAAAACAAACATGGCCCAAATGCGGGTTCGGAAGAAGGATGGGTTTTAATGAATGTATACTTCTCTGCCTTTGTGAAACCCATTCCCAGTTCACATCAGGAAGAAGCTTTCTACTTAAATTTATAGGACTTATCTCTGACCTTTCCCAGTTTTCAGTGTCATAAATATGTTCCTAAAGCTAATAGTGGGAAAGGAGGAGGATGAAGAAGTTGCATGTCCTCAGTATCTTTGCAAATCAAACTGCAGATGCATGTACGGATCCATCCTGCAGTTCCTTGTCAGAGTCTTTTTCACCTCTATAGACATTTTTGCTCCCAGATTTCATCCTTCCTAGGAAAGTGAGATCTCACTTGAAGTTCTTGTAATGTCTGTGTGAGTGGCAGAACATCTGTCCTTGCAATGTTCTCATCAGCCCACAATCAATTAATTAACACATTGGTTTCCTGCTCCCTAAATCCCCACACTCCCCTGAAACTTTGGTTTTCATGACTAAAGACAGACCAAGAAAAATTTCAAATGTAGAAGCAGTATCTTTGTATGATAGCTGGAAATCTAATATGGCTTGTTCTTTAAATATATATTTATGCTTTTTTTTTTTTTCCTAGAACAAATGGTATTTCAGTTATTGAAGTCCTACTGTAACTGAAGGTTAATAGCTGCTGTGGCAGTAGATATTCTATAAATCAATGGCAGAAACACATGAATCAGAATATCACCCCACTGAGGTATATCTCCTCTCACCATGTCAATAGAAATTGTGCTGCCAATGTCCACAGAAGCAGGAAATGTTCACAAGTCAGCAACTTTTAATACTAGTTATTGATACATATTGAGGTTTTATACACCCAGTTTGTTTTCTGACAACAGCACTGTTACTCTGGAATTGAAGCTTGGTTCTGAACCAAGATCCAGAACTTGGTTACTGGCATTTGCAACCAGAGATGCTGAAATTATCATAATGCCATGGGAGTGCATTCAAGGTTATTGTCACACACTCAGGATGACAAGTATCTGGGCCAAGGTATTTATTAGGGATATAAGAGAGTTATCAACAGTTCTGGCATAAAACATACAGCTCATCACACACATTCCAATTCCTTATGAGATGTGGATTTCACCATAATGAAGCAATCACTGGAACAACCTCCACAAGGATGTGGTGGAGTCCCCAGCACTGGAGGTCTCCATGATTTGAAATGATCGGACAGTGTGATAGATAATCCCATCTAGATTCCTTTTCTATATTAGATTGGGTCAGATTGTCTCTGGAGGTCCCTTCCAACATGTGTTGTCCTACAGTTCTGTGTTCTATGAAAATAGTAATTATGGATGACAGGTAATCCACTAATACAAGCCTTTTCACAGCCATTTTCCAAGTCTATATACTTGTCTCAAGCCTACAATGAAAAGTGTACAATACGTTCCATCAAAGTGAAAAAAACCTAAGACTGGTCTCCTGAAGGAAAATTTCAGTGGTAAGGATGCCAAGAAATGATACTGCTTTCTTCTGAAACCACTTTACTGAAACCACCCTACTCTTTTGAAACATCCACAGGCACCTTAAGCAAATCATGCGTTGCAAACATAATTGTGGTGGGTGTGAACTCCATCTGGCTAGAGCAGTGCAGGCTCACATACCTCCCCTCAGCCTGCCTGGACTCAGCATCAATGCCAGTGCCACAATCCATATAAAGGGTTCATGCTCATAAGATTTAACATTTTGAATGAATGCACAGGCACTCTCCTAAAAACATGTCCCTGAGGAGTGCAGTTATATGCAAACATTACTCCTTCTATAATAGATGGTTCTTTCCTCACTGGGTTGGCTAATATAAGCTGATCATGGTCAAGTGATGTCTTGGTTCTTGAAGACTGGCTTTTAAAGAAAAAAATACTGAAGAATGACCAGAGAGACTGACTTTTTCAAATGAACCTAGAAAAGTCTGATGTTCTGGTTTTCCCCTTTGGAAATCCTGGAAGTCAGGCCTGAAGATTGCATTATTCTAACCACTTTCTAAGTTTTCGTCAGATCACTTTTAATGTGTCAAATAAGTTACAAATACCTTATTTCCAATATACAAATACCAGAATTTCCAATTTTTTAAAAGATTCAGTATCAAGCAATAATGTCCCTTTTACATCCACTCAGCCCCATACTTTTTTCTGTCACAATTTCATATTTGGAATCAGTGCAACAGTTTATATCTTGGAAATATATTTTCACAGGCATCAAATGACAATGATTTTCATGATGAATAATAAGCACCATTCGAGTACTGATTTCTAGACAGATGTGGGGCAAATTCCGATCTTGGGTGCACAACCTTAGTTTTTTCTGCTTAGTTAAAGTCAGATGTATCCAGACAGTAATGAAGCCAGATATTTAATGAACAAGACCACCCAAAAAATGCTCTACAAGCCTGGTTGTTATCAAAAGGTATTTCTTTAATCCTACCTGTCACATTTTCAGTGTGTTCTCATTATTTTTCTTCTTAAATATAATCTTGAAGGATCATACTTTGAATAGCTATTCATGTATCAGCTAGATTTGATATTTGTGTTTTTCTGGCTGGCCACCTTCCTCTAGGGAAGGTAGTAGCTGAAAACTGGGAGCTTCAGCACAAACGAGGACAGACACCTCTGCAGGACTGTAAAGATGTAAATCTGTCCCTCCTTCTCGGGCTGCCTGTGAAACAGGAGTGTGCAAAGACACAAGTCACTGGCTCCATCTTCATAGCAGCTTCATTAGGGCCAGATCTCCGTCTGACGGCGAGGGAGAGAAAAAGCAAACCGTCACCTCCTGGTAGAGGCGGTGTTACTGCAGGATGAGCTAAGAGAGAATACATTTCTCAATACTCATGGGAGGGACTTTTAAATACCATCATGATCACTGGACCCTCCCCCCCAACCTGAGCCGATGCTTATAATAAATCACCCTCCGACTGACAACACCAAAGATTTCGGTTTTATCCCTATTACTAGCCTCCAAGCGTAAAGTAAGAAACCCATGGTGTCATTTGTTCGGAGAGATATTTTGCATTACATAAAAAAAATGTTGAAGGGGAAAAGAATTGCAGAGATGTAGACAGCTTTGCCAGAGAAAGCAGCTCTGTGTTACCTAGAGCCGCCTGCCTCTTTTTAGGTTCAGCCATGACAGTCAGCTAGCCGAAAGCTAAATGAGATAACACATCCTCTAAACGCGGTGGGTCCCCTTGTGGTAGATGATTTCGATGGAGCTGAGCTGGATTTAAATCAGCTACCCAGCACACTGCTCTGTGCCCTGCAGCGGCAGCACGGGACTGCCCACCCAAATATTCACCCAGTCCCTTGGACACACGGTGCAGCCCACGGTGCAGCCCACGCTGTGCTCGTCGCTATCTCTGGCAGAGCTATATCTGGCCAGCAGTCGTGGGCTCTGTCCGTCTGCCTCCGCCACAGCAGCAATCACACACAGCCACGGGATGACACGGCCACCAACCCTAACAAGCAGAACATGAGACTGCTGACAGGATGGAGCCCTTTTTCTTAAAAACAAGGGCAAAATCATGCTGATGAGCAAATTGTCCCAACAAGGACTGATCAAGGCACCATCAGACACTCTTCTCTTTATACATAGACAGATGTCTCTTAGAGATGTGCTGATATTCAAGCACCTTCTGAAACATGACACCTTCTAATACCATGTTGGGGAAAAAATAAAGGGAAAAAAAA
>VYZS01096920.1:15927-31617 GCA_013400695.1 Neodrepanis coruscans
CCGCCGCTCCACAGGGCTGCGCCGCCCAGCCGCCGCTGCCGCTCCTGCTGCTGCCCCCCCGCCCAGGGCCCGGCCGCTGTCGGCACCAGGCGAAACCGCCGCTTCGCCGCCGCAACACGACTCGACCGTTTTTACTTTCATTTTTTAGCCCCACAACATGCTCACAAACTGTATTTGAGTTCATAGTGAAGACTAGGTTCAGACCTGTAACCATTACCCTGCTTTATTCCTGATCTTATATTGATACAAATTCTTGACAAAATAGTAAGCGCTCACTAAAGTGATACGTGTCAGTAGTGTTAAATGTATCTGTGAAACAAAGTTTGTTATGTACCTGCATTTTGCTTAATTTAAAACTAAAAATTCTGATGATTGTGCTTTTAGAGATTTGTTTTGAAGTGCTGCAAAGTTCCATCTGGTTGGGCACTGTGTAAGAATGGCCATATGAAGAAATTATGGTTATTGACAATAGTGTTACAAGAGGTGACTTATGCCACGCAGACACATGCTGTGGAGAAATTTGGCAACTTTTTTTTGACCCTAGGCCTAGGAAAGGAAGATGAAGCCTGCTGCTTTGCCCAAGAAAGGTTTAAGCTCACAGATGAGTAAGTAATTTGTCCCCAGAATGTGATAGACTTCCCCTTCTGCATGTTTCCCATCTCAAGAGTACTCCTTAGCTCTCATGCTAGTTTTGGTAGGACCATCACTCTCTGCCTCACCTTGGAGCAAAATGCAGGGAGGAGAGTGTCTGCTCAAATGTTCAGAAAAAAGTGGAAAATAAAGAGTGGGAGTCTGGGATTGAGGGGTGGGCACTGGTCTCCATTTATGCTAATTTTTCATAGTCCATGTTATGCAATTTATGTGCTCATTTTGTGTTAAAGGATTGGACAAAAACAAGCAGTTCTTGGAAGAAGGGTCTGGGATCTTAAAAGCTCTGCAAAATTTAACTTGCTAGGTCTATAAGCTGCCGGAGATACAAATATGCTCTTCTTCAGGAACATTATATGGAATGAAAGTCCTGATGACTCTTTCATAAAAGGGTTTTTGGTTTGTTCTATTGAATAATTAAGCTTCTCTTCCTGGAGAGGCTTTTCATCTGTGCCAGCAAAATGCCTCTGGTTTCTTGTAAGAAGACCATGAGACTGTGTTTCCGGTATGGCGAGTCACGGTTGCTGGTTTTATAAGGACACAATTTCTAGTCATTTAATTACAATCTTTCTAAGATTAAAATCTAAATTTATTTTACTTTTGGCTAAAAGGGCCTGACACTTAGTAGGCTGTCCTCAAACTTGTTAGCCTTGATTTCTGTGGTAACCAAAGCCATTGGATTCAAAGCTAGTTTTCTTCTGGGATTCATGTTCTGCATGTCTTAAGTTCTGGTGTAAAGTAATAAGATCTGAGAGTTGCTCTGAAACCCTGAATTATGGGTGTTGACTGGAGACTTGAAGTCTCAAAGGTTTGCAGTCTCTGTGCTCCCAGAGAGCTGGCTGGCAGTGGGGAGTGTTTTGTGCAAGTGCCTTTGTGCATTAGCATCTGCAAAGAACCACTTCATGTTCCAACAGTCGCACCTTGACTTGCTTTCTAGTTGCATCTTGCAGCTCAACATAAACACCTTCTTGCTTAGAGAGATGTAAGAGAGTGGAAAACAGTCTTTGAAGAGTAAAAAAACAATGGGGTTTGGAGAGCTTGATGGGTCTTCATTCTCATCACACAAGATCAAAGAAAACCTCGGAGCTGCACTTTCTACTCAGAATTGGAAATAACATTCCTAATTACAGAAGTGAGTAAGTTCTGACAGAGTTTTTTTCTTCAAAGGGAGGAATGTTACACTTCATCCTTCAGCCTTTGTGGTTTTTGCAGCATAGCATTTTTTAAAAATTATACCTGTCCTCTAATGGAAGACTTGTATTTAAAGTTTTTCTAGGCCAATCTTATAGATATCTTAGTTAGGTATACTCAGCATCAGATTGTGTTATCCATTTCAGTACATTGGACACAATGAATATGATACTAAATAGAGTAGAAGAAAATGCCAGCACAATGATGATGAAGATTAATAATGTGGATGTGCTGAAAGTATACTTATTATATTGCAAACCCTTTTTTCTGCTTTTCCACTGAAGTAAAACTGTACTTAATTGTCAGCTTTCTGGCTTAAGCAATGCTCTCAGGGTCCCTGTTTTCTACCACAGCAAGAATAAAAAATGTGTCTCCACTTAGGAGCCCTTTTATAGTTTGTTCCAATGTAGTTTTAACCACCTATGTCCTTGTGAGCATCTTGTCATTCAAGTTTTGGGTGTTTCTTTTTATTGCACACTCTTTTTAAACCTATTTGTTATGGTCTGCAAATGTCTTTCTTGGTTGACTTGTTGGAAGCAGAGGCTGTTTTTTCTATAATATATTTTACAATGTTTAACTCACTAGGGTCATTGATCATTGATTTTATGTGGGTCAGTCAAGCATTATATGGAGTCCATGTCCTGGAGGCTTTCTGTGCTTACTGTAAACGGTGTGGTCCCTTCCTGTGATTCACCAACTTTGTGACCATCTAGCTAGGTTAGCCAGAAGCCATGAAGTGGTGGCTAGGAGGCACATGTTTCGGTCTTGAGAAGGTCTTGGTTGTGCTGACAGGTGTGTGTTGCCTTCTGAAATGGACAGTTCATACTACGTCTCTGCGTGTAGCTGTAAGGAAAGGAAGTGGAGGAAAATAAGTAGGGTGGAAAGACAAGAGGACACAAAGCCTATTTGTAGAATTTGAGGTGATTGTTGAAATATGGTATAGATTGGAAGAAAACATTGCACTGAAGAAAAATAGAAGGCACTTGAGGAGAAATAGAAGGTCAGCATTGGTATGGAGATGTGTTGAAGTTGTTTGTGAATAGAAGCAGGTTTCAGGGTGATGCAAAGTCTGTATAATAACCTTTCATTTGGGATTTGTGTGTTCTTAAGGGTACCAGCAGAATAATACCATGTTCTTCCGCATTTGATTTTAGTTTTGTGGTCAGAGTGTTAGTGCTCAGCACAGTAAACCTCTTGCAGGCTTCACTTCAGATGCTCCTTTGCCACATCTCTCAGGATGAAACTCACCTGAGTGACCGCTTAACTGCTCTTTCTCTGGTTTTCTAAGGTGGCAGTGATGGACCAGTGTCATCATTTCAGTCAGTTCAGTCTTCATTGAAGGTACTGCGAATGTATAGGTCTGTGGAGGTGAGGGATGTGGTTGTGGGGGATTTTTTTTTGTTTGTTTTGGGTTTTGTTGTTGCTTTTCTTTGTTTGTTTTTTTTATGATTCTGAGATAAGTGAATATGAATGCTATAAAAAACAGTCTGTAGGAATCAATCTTAGTGTCTGCAGCAAGTCTCTGGCATTAATATGAAGACATCTCTGCCTGTTATTAAGCATCCAGAGGAGTTCTGTCTGGGAACAGGTTTGAAAAAAACAGCAGATTTGAAAAAAAAACCCTGAAGTTCTAGATTAGCTGTCCTACTTCAAAATGTTGGCATATATCCATATATGGACAGGTAGCTGCTTGCTTACCAATCAAAATTGGGATCAATCTAAAAAATGTTCCTGTGTTCCACAAAATGAAAATGGGTTGACTCATGCTGAGTGCCAACTTTGAGGCCTGTCATTTGTGTCTTCAAGAAAAAAGTTTATATAGCAAACACTAGTTTATATAGCAGGCATATTTTCCTCCATGAATGTTGATGGGTCTTGTGATGAGTTTGACACCAATTGGCAGACTTCCCAAACACCACCTAATACTTCCTAGGAAAGAGAAGAGCTCAGCAAATAGCTTTTGTCATGTTGAAGTCAAACGTAGTTTTCAAAAGAAAAAGAAAATAATGCTAGATCAATTTCTTTGGGAAGGAAAATTGAAATGTAGGAAGATTTGTGGGAAGTTGTACCCTTATCTTTTAATTTTTGTAGACATGTGAGAAATACCACCCAAAAATCTTAAGATTTTGTTGTTGTTGTAATGTAAACATAACCACGGGATAGTTTAGCTTATTCTAAAAGTCTAATGAATGCATCAAGCCAAGTAAGAATATTCATTAGAGTAATTGATTCAGTTCAACCTCTCAAGGCTACAGCTTGGAAATATACACACTATTGCCTTTAGAAATGCAGCATGTTGATTCACCGAGCTTTTTGCTCAACTTATTTTCATTCCATATGTTTAGTGCACTTTGCAAAATCTAATTAAGTAACTGTGGTAGCAATTTAAAGGCAATATTTGGTATATTTTTAAATCAAAGGTTAGTATCTAGAGTGAAACCTGTTTTGTTGTAAGACACATCAGAAGTTTTTAAAATATTCTTGTATTGAAGTGATTGAATATGTAAGTACTTCCACAAGTGATTGTGACATTGTAAAAAGTTATTTGTTCCCAAAATATCTGTTTGTTAATTCACTTAAGTATGCCTAAATTAAGTATAAAATTCATTAATGTGCTAGCTAGGCAGTTTTCACTCTAAGATGCTAGTTTTAGTGTAATATGATGAATTCATAATAACCTCATAGGTTTTCCTCTCTCCTCCCCCTCTGTGATGGGCATCTGCCTCAGACCATATGGGTTTGGAAAATTTTAATTGACATTCTTCTGTCAAGGAACTGGGCTAGAGAAAGCTTAACTTGCTTGTAATTTCTAAAAATGTTGTAGACACCTTCTGTTTCCATGTAGAGGAGCAGGAACTTGAAGCTCAGCACAGGCAGATATCTTGTGGCAGGGACGGGCTTTTGCTTTCGATGAAAGTCTCCCGAATATTGGCCAACTTGTGTACCTTTCACGATTTGCTCATTTCCAACAGAGATTTGCTGGAGAGAGTTTCTTGTGACTGTGTCCTTATGAAACCTCTCTTGGCTTGTCTTGCTGGCACACCTATACATGGCTATATCATGTCCCTGGTCCACGTGCTCACGTGCCATCACCATGGGTAGCAGGGCAAGCCGGTGGAGCTCTTCATTGTTCTCATTTTGAGTTTTAGCCATCTGCTATTGCCAAATGTGGGCTTCTGTGAAAGACCACTGGCTCCAAACATGAACCCTGCTCTGCAGTTCCCCATACCTTCCTAACTCAACATATCATTGCAATGGTTAAAAACAAGTGTTAAAATTGAGGCAAACATTCGGACTCTTCTGACTGACCTGCTAAGCTAAGCACAGAGGATTAGTGAATATTAATTGTGTTGCAGAGACAAGTAGGTGTTTCTTGAAATTCAACTTTGAAGCTGTTGATGGGTCCTTCAACTACTACTGCTACTGTGAGTTTTTAAAAAAGAAAGCAACTCTTGGAATAAACACCCTACTTGCAGTGGTATGTTGAGAGTCTGCTGCCAGGGCAGCCCTTGCTAGGAACGTGGGCTGTACATGCCCTTGAAGCCAGCAGTTCTGTGGGGAGGAGGCAGAAGACTGGCTGCTGTGGAGTAGTGCTGCAACTGAACAGGATGACGCAAGCGAGAGCTTGGGAAGCTTCTGGGCAGAGGTGTGGGACATTTAAGCTTATCAGCTTGCATGAGAGGGAGCCAAAACTGATAGTCATGTAGCAGCTGAAGCCTGTTTAATTCCTGTTTAAATTTTCCTGGTCATTTTTTTACCTGGGTGGTTTGTGAATGTAGCTAAGATTAAAAGAATTATATAAGTCTCTTTGATTTTACTTTTTGTTCATGTGTGTATGTCTTTTCTTTTGCTTGGCAAACGTGAGCATTCCCAATAACTGGATCAGAGGACTAGGTTACAGGTGATTATTGATCTTATTCTCCTGTTGCTACCTTTGGCAAAATGTTGTTAGAAAAACATCTTTGTGGATCTGATCATCAAATGATTGTGCATCTCTTTTTTGTATGTCTCTTGAATGCTTTAATTTTTTTAACCCCTGTATAACTGTCTCCACTGCCTTTCTTCATTAAATATGTAGTTTCTTGTTTTCAAGCAGTGTGGCTGAGAAACTTGGCGTATTCCACAGTATTTTAAAGAAGCACAGTTTATAAAAATTGATGAGCTGTTTAGATGATGTCTAAAAAGAAAGACTTAATGAAACAACTTCCTTCGTTTATTGCAACACAAAACTTAATGTTGACTGAACATTGAATCAAGGAGCAAAATGTCACTATTCCTGCATCTCTTTTTTATTTCTGGCCATATGTAGCTTTGAGAATATTTTCTTACAGAGATGAAGTCTACTTCATCTGAGCTACTGAGCAATTTTTACTCAGATTAAGAAAGCTGTGACATAGCTATTTACGTATTGACAGTAAATACGGTCTTGCACTGTTACCACATTGAATTCTTGTTCCATTAGTAAAATTTTGTATAGAAGAAAATACAGTTTTTGTACTGAAGGAAGTACAATGGATAAAAATGTTTATAGACAACCTTTAATACACTGCACTTAGACTGTGCCTGATACAGTATGGTAGTACAGTAGTAGTAAGCTCTAGTAAGAATGAGGAATTAGGAAAAATGCCAGTGTGGGCACATCAGAACTCATTATTGCGGTGGGGTTCAGGATCTTGCTAGTGTAATGTTTATGAATATAGTTTATGTATAACTTAGTGAAACACCTTAGTTTGAATATGCATAATGCTGTAGCAGCATGATATTTTTGCAACAAAAATCATGAAAAATGTACTGTATCTCACAAGAGGTACTGGCACTTCTGATAATCAGGCCATGCACTTCCATCTTGTCAGTGACATTTGAAAACCTTTTGGTTAGTGTAGAGCTTTGGTGATTATATGAAGCATGTGGGAAGAGGAAACTTCAGAAGAGTGATTTTCTATTTGTGCTAACCAGAATGAAGATTAATTGAAATAAACTATCAAGGAAGATTAAACAAGTGCTTGTATCTTCTTGTGTCAGGGATTATTTACCTGATGTTGTAGAAGCTCTCAGCATCTTTCAAATACACAATGTTCTCTTAGAGCATAACATTCCCTAGTTTTGTGGACTTACATATTTATAAGATAAGTATGTATGTCAGGCTTATTTGTGGTAGTTCACCATACATCTACGGAGTTTTTGCTCGTGGTAACTATTGTTCAAATGAATTAAGTTGTTTTGCATAATGGCAAAAATTTCCTTGGCATTTGTACTATAGCCTTATGAAAGCTTAGTTAGGACTTTATATGCCAATGCACACAGAAGCACTCTGATCATCTGGTATCTGCCCACAGATAAATGTAAAGGACAGAGGGAGTCCTGTTGGCTTCTGTAGGGCTACTGTGCGCTGAAAGTATGCATGTGGTGCCTTGCTGAGCCGACGTCTACACTGTGGATTGTGCAGTAGCGTATACAAAACCAGATCAGAGATTTGCTGTGTGTGGCAATGTGTACATTCAGAACAAGAAGTCCTACTGTCAGAATAAGATGCTGCATTTTATTGTCTCCTTGAAATAGACCTAGCAAACTACAAGTGGTCAGCTACTCAAAGAGCACACCTAAATATATCCTTTTTCTTCAGAGATTGAGACAAACCCCCTCATAGGTGAATCGTTTGGAAACAAAAAACAACAAAACATCAACGTGAATCCCAAACAGGAGTTTAATCACGATCCAGACAAATAACAGTCCCAAATGCTGATGCTTTTGGCTGAAAGGTGTCATCTGCCGGGCTCTCACTCCCGTGCTCGGTGCCTCAGCAGCCCAGTGCTACAGCAAAGGGCTATAATTAGATGAGCAGCCTGCGAGCCTCAGCGAGCATGTGCTGGATTCTGCATGTGCCTGGCGCTTATTGGCGGCCGAGGTTGCTGCCTGCCGGTTTGATAGGTTTCCCCAGTAATCTTTATGCTGCATTACAGACATAGATACAGAGGTACTGTGTGCTTGCAACGGGAGAGGTGCTCAGCTTGTAGCGTAAAAGAGAGCCCACAGATGAAAGGCACTGGTCTTTGTTGCAAAGCATCAGTATTTAAGGACTGCTAGCCAGGAGCAGAGAGGTCAGTGAAGGAGTTTTACTTGGTGGTAATTACTTTCAGGTCTTTATCTCTCCGGTAAAACAGTCATGCATGAAATGAATACTGTTAATCATGTCATCTGTTTAATTTGATCTTGCTTTCATTAATATCATGTATACTCTGGTGGGAGAGGCATCAGATTACAAAACATGTCATTAGAGTGGATTCAGTTCAAAAATACAGTGTATTTATATGGGAATATTGCTTTCATTTGAAATTTTGAGCCTGTGCATGGCAGTGATTTTACTGGTTGCCTTTTGTTATGCTAATGGAAATATTTCTTTTATTGGAATGTTTTCTGCGGAGCAATTGAATTAGAGCATTTATAACTATTGGCATATGAAAACAAATCTGTTTAAATAGTGATTAATTGAAAGAATAATTCTGTGACGTTTTCTTTAATGTGATCACAGCAACAACTTAATGGTTCTCTTGCAACAAGGTAGAGGGATGAGGAGTAATATGCTATTGTTCTTTCAACAAAGATGCTGGAGCCTTCATGTTTGGGTGGATTCTTTGTTTCATCTGCTTGGTTTTGTTTTAAGTGGCTTTCAAAATGAAACTAAAGACATTCTGCCTGGTAGATTTCAGTATAAACTTTGCTTGCACATACATGTATTTTATATGTATTTATTGTTCTCAAAAGCTGAATTTTGGCCCAAAGCCTTGTTTATTGTCAGAACTGCCTTCAGCAGTAGAATGAAACAAGATACATGTATGCCAATCTTTTACTCTGCAATTCTGAGACTATTACAGTATTTATCATAGCATTGCACTTGTTTAAGTTGTTTTCATACTTGACCTACGCATCAATTGATCACAACTTTTCCTATAAAAAGCATGCATATTTAATGAGCACATTCTACAGTGAAAGCTGTTCAGAACGAAAGGAAGCAAGCATAAAGTATTAAAAAATGTCTCATAATGTAGTCATGCCTCATTAGATGACTTTTGAATGTTAAGGCTGACCTGACTGGTGAGATTTCAGAGTTAATGCCCTTGTCTGTGTCAGTCTCCAGAGCCCACATGAACTTGTATATTAAGTCACCAGTCATCTGGCTGGCTGGCTGCCACCATGCGTCCAAGGTACGAGTAGATTGTCTCAGCCAGGATCAGAAAGGTGTTAGGAACAGGAGCTATTTCAGTAATAGTCTTCTCTATTCCCTCTGCACTTATCCTTGAAAAGGTTTTTTCTAGTGTATAAACCAAAGCAGAATTTCTGTTGTTACCTTTTAAAGTAGGTGGTGTGAAACTGTGTTACCTTCTGAGTAGATACCCTTAAAAGTGAACATTTATTCAGTTACCAACTTTATACGGCTGTGGGTACAACAAAGACACATGTTTTGTTATGTTTGATAGTCTATTCAAACAGAAAAGTATTTGGGAGACTTAATCACAGCTGGTATTTAACAGTTTCTTTAAATTTTTGCTGTTGACTAAAACATTTACTTTGGTGTCTGTTTTAGTCAACAGCAATTTTTTCCCCCCATTTTCCAAAAGTTGTCTTTCAAAGTTGTTTTATTTTACATAGGCTTGGCAAATGGCATTTTTTCTTTGTAACAAGCCTGGATAGGGAGGACTCAGGATGTGAAGGCATGTTGTTTTCTTGGGCTATTTCATATTCCCTCCTTGCTCCAAATTACCAACCAAAAGTGTTTTAAAGATGTTCTAAGTTGATTTATGCCTTCTGCCGTTTTTAAGAGAGGCTTACCTTAAGTAATTTATCTGGTTTTTTGTGACCTTTGCAATAGCATCCCATGAAGGAGTAACTAACAGCAATGTTATTAATAAACGTAGAAAGTAGTATCCTCATCTGAATTACATTTACCATATCCAGACATTGTGTTTTCAAGAGACAACAGGCTGATATATTCCAGTCTGGATATTGGGCTATTATTATTTGTAAGTAACATAAAGCATGTCTGGAAAAATGCTGTAAAAGTTTGTATTTTTGGTGTTGAATACCGTTAACACTACCACCCACTGGCACTTAAATGCTGCACCAGCAGCTATTTAAGTGTGGTTGCCTCTGCCTTCAGAGAGATCTGTGATGATCTGTGCAACCATCACTAGAAAAGGTGACAGTTGTGGAACTAGAACTGGTGACCGTGCAATTCAAATTTGCAATACCTTAACAGAAAGGAATAAGCTATTTTGTTATTGCCTTTTTTTTTTTTTGTTACAATCTTATTTTTCTTATAGGTAAACTAAGAAAACAATTTGAAGCAACAGTTTGTGTGGATTACTCTCTAAAAAAAAGTTGTCATCTTTGTTGCTATAAGCATATTTTAAGTATAACCAGCATATTGCTATAGGAAATATAACACACTTCAAATTATTCTCAGTAATATTTTATATAAGCTTTGGCAGTAAGTTTCTTGATGTAAAACTTTTTAATTACTCTTTGTTAGGAGATGTTTACATAGCATGTTTGCTGTGTGCTTCTGTGAACTGTTCTCATGTCTGATATTTTGTCCTGTAGGTAAATCTCCCAAGTCCTTTGTTATATAAAAGGGAAACTTCCAAAAAGGAATAGAGTATGTTTGTGTGTGTAGGGTAAAGGCATAAATGTATGTTGTGAAAATCAAGGTCTCAAGTGTTTAATTTATATAGGTATATGTCTATATAAATATTCTACGATGTATCACTAATGTATGTTTGTGTAGAGAACACTTTCAATGTCATAATAATATTCTCATTATAATCCAATAGAAATAAAAATACTCCTTGAAGAGTAATGTTGTCAGAAACACTAGATTTGGCTGCTGGCTGGAGATAGATATATGCAGTAAACCGAGTGCCTGTAATAAACAGTGCTACATTAGCTTTTCCTTATTAAAATATTGCATCTTTTTACTGCTATGCATAGAAGTGAATTTTGCATTACTTGAACCCCTACTAAGTCTAAAGGGGAAAGATGAGACTTAAGGTTAATGCTTTTTTTTTTTTTTTTTTTAGCCTGTTGGCAATGAAAGAGATACTCCAGAAAAAGTAGGGATTTAAAGTATTACTACAGTGTTTATTTTGCAGGGTTTGTACTTACAGTTTTTAAGTTGGGTAGCAGCAAGTGATATGCATAAAGGTTTACATTAGAATGAGGAAAGCGACATGGTGCCCTAAAGCTCCTTTTTGCTTTTCCTCTCTTTTTGGAACCAGCTCCAGTTATACTTTGCTGATAAACTTACTGTCTTTTTAAATGGTCAAGATATTTAATAGCCCATCTATAAATGCTTATTATAACACTTTGAGAGTTCATGGGAAAACAGTAGCCTGATTTCAGTATTTTATTTGGTGAAGGTCATTTTATTCTTTAAATCTGAGGAGTTTGTGGCTGCATGGTGGGAGTCACAGGATGAGCCCTTTCAGTGAAGATTACCTCTGCCAGCTCAGCAAGTTGTATGTTAATGTGGGAAGGCCTTATTGTTGTGACACTCTTCCCACACTGATGTAGCAGGATTAATTAAGATGGTCAAAAATGTGACCATGTTCTCTGTATGCAAATGGCTGTTGCTCCAGTTCAGGGGCTGGGCACAGGAGGGGGTCAGTGATGGGTAAGGTCTGCCCTGCCCTGCCCTACCCACCCTTCCTTCAGAGCTCTGCTCACCTGGCATGAGTCATTCTGGGGACTAACCATGTGGATTTAGAAATGTAAACAGAGAATGAAATACGCCTAGTTTTCAGCATCTGAGTGTCAAACATTTGCAATGTTGAGGGGAAAGTTAGGGTTTTATAGAGCAGGGAACGGAAGTGGCAGTATCATTTTCTTGAAATTCTCGCAGCTGCAGTGGTAGGGAGAATTAAAAGGAAAATGGAGATTAATTTTTTTTTCTTTACAGTTAATCTCCTCTAATGATTAATTTTAATTGTTCTTAAATGTAATACCTGCAGTATTGTGTGACTTGATAGATTAAATGTAGAATACATCCAGCAAATAGTAATCCTGGATGCTATTATCTGCATAATCCTGGTAATGAGATTCCTGTCTTAATTTCACATTGTCTTTCATGTATGTGCTTCAGCCACCTGTAGGCATAAATACTTGCTGCAATCTTTCCATGAAACACCTGAGGCTCCCAATTGAGATCCTTGCTTTGTAAATACGTCATTTTTAAATATAAATTATCCATCCAACAGATGTTATTTAGTTTTGTGCCCTGTCATGTAGTTGTTTTATATAGTGTTGGTTTATTAATTGAAACAATGTTTTATGTATTCTGATGATGATTCTATGGCAATCTATTTATTTGGCAGCATATCTGCTCAGTATTATAGAATAATTTTACTGTGTCACTCATACCTTCCTGAATGTATGTACTACAAAAATCCCAATTAACGGCAAAGAAGGATATTAAATTCTTACCCTTCCTTTAAGGGAACTTAGCATCTTGAAATTTGGTAGACTATGCAAAAGGTTGTTCAGTGCCCTGATTAAGAAGTCTATAGAAACACATTCTGTAGCAAAGTAATGCAATGTGTAATAGAACTTGTATAGGTTATTAATGCTTTTATACTTGAGAGAAATGTGAATACCTAAATTTGGTGGTATGCACATTTTCACAGGTTTGTGAATATTTGGCTCTTGAATCTCTTTAGGGTCAGTGATTATAACTGGGGTTTTTTTTTTAAAGTTTGGGTACTGGTTTTGTATGTAGTGTTACTGAAGGATAGATTTTAATACAATGTGGTATGTTGGCCTATAATGCAAATGCATAATATGATACCGTGCTTGTGCCAAAGTCTTTTCTGCCTATATAATCTATGCAGAAAAAGGCTAGAGCGAAAGGAAGAAACAGAAACAGTAAAGATGAATTATCTTTTATGTGACCACAAACTGAGGATTCGCAAGGTAGGCTGAACAATCCGTGCTTTAGGATTATAAACCATCACGGCAAATGTCTTTGAAAAGAGTGAAAAATACAAGATCAGTGTAACTATTCCTGTCTGTATAAGCGCTTACAGTAAAAACTTCCCAGGGTAGAGATGATTTCCTTCTTTCTCGATGTCATAATTGTCATTGGGTATTTTGGGCATTGCAGTCATCTGGAAATGAGTGTGCAGCTTTGTATTTCTACTGTGCCATTACAACAGCAGGCTAGGCAGAAGATGTATGAGGCAATTGATAAATTACGTATCTTCTTGCATTACTGTTACATCAACCTTACTAGAATCCATGGTCCTGTCCATGTGTTGCTGCCTATTTTCCCTTAGCATCCTGTGGAGTGCAGAAGTTGCTGTTTTGGACCCTAGCTCTTCGTAGCCTAAAGTCCGGCAGATGCAATACAATTGCTGTAAATTTTCTGTGAAAGACAGATACCATGGACCTCAAAATATGGCGGTGTCATTGTCCTCTAGTGTTTTGGTGCCTCTTGTTTCTTCTTCCCACAGTTCTCCTCTCCTTGCTGCCGCCACCTTTCTAAATCTGTCTGCTCCATTTTCCCATTCAAATCTACTTTTTCAAATCTTTTTTCCCCGCTTTCTCCAATCTGTCTCTCTGTCCTTCAGCTTCTACCCTCCACTTAACTTTGGCATCTTTGCAGCCACCGCTCCCTTTTTGGAAGGTATCTGTGCTGGTTTCACCTGGGGTAGAGTTAATTTTCTTCACAGGAGCTGTTATGNAGTGAGCGAGCAGCTGCATAGGGCTTGGTTTCTGGCTGGGATTAAACCATGACAAGATCCAAAAATAGCATTTATACAGAGGTCCCCAAAGATGGCACACAGGTGAAGAATGTAAGTTTTCTTACCAAAGATGTTTATTTTTTAGTTATTTTTTTATTTATTTGTTTGAGCAAGATGTCCTTGGCTTCTGCTTGGAAAGCTCATTCTGACAAATACAAATCTTATCCCTGACCTTTTCAAGTCTGATATATCTGCTTTTTTTCTCTCGCCCTGTTACCTCTTTACCGAAAGCAAACATCTTCGTTCATCTTCTTGTCATTTCTAGATCAGGCCTTTCTCAAGTGATTTATGAGCTTTGCTGATCACTTTCTGCAAACAGGGCTGCTTTCCATCCTGCCTCCATGCACGATCCTGCTTCCTCACACCAACCATGCTTCTGTAAGGGCTTGACTCAAGGAGCTGATTCTGCCCCCTCCTGCTCTTCAGAGGTGTTTTGGGCAGTGGTGGCATGTTACTGTCCTGAATCTCAACAGCTTCACTGCTGCCTGCAGGGCTGTAAGATGTGTGGGTGCTTATTGCTGAAAGTCACATTTAGTGTGTTCTTTTTTTTTTGCTGGCTCTTGCCATGTTTGCTGCACTGGGTGCCTACAGGCTCTCCACTGGGAGTAGATTGTGCAGATTACCTTCATTAAATCCTCACAGAATAGCAGTCAACGTGCTCCCATCCAGTGCTAAAGTGCTAAAGGATTTGGGTTCTTCATCTGTAGTGTGGCTTGATGAGTATTTTTTCTATGGTATGTGGATTAAAACTGGGATACTTCTTTGCTGTCAACTCTGATTTTTAACTCTCTAAAGAGCCAGAGTTTTTTGAAGTATTTTCTCTCTTCTTATGCTACAAAGCAACTTAGACTTTTGTATTTTATTTCAGCATGCCTCTGAAGCTTAAGTTTCCGAAAAAAGCATGTCTACAACTAACTCTTAGAGCACATCCATTCTTAGAAGACATCTACAGATACTAAATCCATCTGGTGTTAAATTACTGTTGATTTTTTTTTCCCAAGCTTGCTGAAACTGGATTGAAGCTTTCCTTGTCTCCAAGAAATATATACATCTACCATTTACAGCGACTCTTACTTCTGGCTTTGTCCTGGAAGCATTAGAATCCTACAGACTTTATTGTTTTTCCCCCTGCTTTTCACTAAAATTAAGTACAGAATTATCAGTGTATATAAAGACCTGATGGGGAGGAGTAAAGAACATGGAGCCAGACTATTCTTGGTTGTATCCCATGACAGGACAACAGGTGACAGGGACAAACTGAATTACAGGCAATTCTATTTAAACATCAGAAAACAATTGTACTCTAAGAGTGGTTGAGCACTGGCACAGGTTGCCCCGAGAGGTTGTGGAGTCTTCATCCTGGGAGATTTTCAGAACCCAGCTGGGATGTGGTCGTGAGCAATCCACTCTAGGCGGCCCTGCTATCAGCAAGGGCTTAGAGGTGCCTTCCAGCTTCTGCTGTTCTTTGATTCTGTTACTACAAGTCTCCAAACAGCAGACTGAGCAGGCCTTGCAACTCTAGGCAAGTTACTTTTTCTGTATTCGTTCAGCTATCCAAATAGTTAACATTTTATATCTATCCCTAGGTATGAATGTACACATGTATAGGTATTTATATGCCTTCCTATTTCTATCTCATGTTTAAATATACTTGGAGGCTAGGGCAAGCTGGAAATGTTTCAAGTGTTTAATGTAAAATTTAATGTAAAAGTGGGACATGCCTGTAATTGAAGCTGCCCTGAAAGTCAGAGAAAGGCTCAGCATGGCCAGCAGTGAGCAAGCAGGCTGTCACCTGTGTGACTGTTGCTTTCTAAAATGGTTCTGCCCTTCCAAACTCCACAGGGGAGAGGCAATGGAATCCTCAGAAGTCCCTGTTGAACTCCTTGACATGTTCACATGGTGTCCTCCAAGTAAGAGTTTACTAGGAGTTTACTAGATTTTCTTTAGGGACTTGGTGTCAGATCTTCAAAATGGCTTTGGCAATAGCATCTTGAGCATGTACAGCTACCAGGGCCCCTTTCTTGCTTTTCCTCACAGCTGGAAAGGAGTTTTAATTAAG
>VYZS01096933.1:0-10286 GCA_013400695.1 Neodrepanis coruscans
AACAAAACCCCAAACCCCAAAACTCAAAAAAGCTTTCAAACCAGACTTTGATACATACTCCTTTTGTATTCTTTTGTATTAAGAATGAAGATAGAAGACCTTTGATTAAAAAGCTGTGTCCAGAAAAATAGCAAGAAAGTAATATAATTGTTTTACACAGCCATCTGCTCTTCTCAGAGCTTCAGCAGTTAGACATGGTTAACCCTGATCTAGGTTTATTCTTTTTTCATTTAACTTTCTAATGTTGGTGGAAAGTGCTTACACATGCAGTATCAAGCCATTTTGTACAAATCTGTACTAATACTCTTAAAACCACACAGCATTCAGAATCCGGGATTAAGGCTTTAAAGCAGATGAAATATATATTGGGATTCCAAACAAGTTTTCTTTCTTTTTATAATGCAAATATGTTAATGCTCTGACCTCAAAATTGAGAGACCAAAGCCTAGACAGGAATCTGTCAAAGCACTGTTCGTCACGCAAAGACAGTCAGAAAACCAGGACTCCCTGATCTTAAAAAACTACAAAGTGAGATATCAAAGACTTAAATCTAAATAACATTATTTTTGCTTCCCTTCTAATCACAGTTTGAGATAAGAGGATTACAATACATTCAGCTTTCTGTCTCTTAAAAATATTTGTAATTTCACAAACTAGAAAAATACAAAATATTTTTTAAGTCTGTAGATTCTTGAAAGAAAATATATTCATAACTGAACACAAATTACTGAAAAATGCTGAGGCACTTTTCTTTCCTGCAAGCCGTTTATAATAAATAAATTAGAAAACCCTAAAAAATAAACAGTAAAACAGTATCTTCTACTTTTGTGATTTTTAGGCATGTATCTTGTGTCTCTCACAAATGTATAACTTTTAGTGTTTATTTCATTGAGGTAACAATCCAGATTTTAAAAAATTCACATGGTAATACTCATAAACTGCAATTGAGTGCTGTACAGTTCTATGTACAGCCCAATAAAATCATCTTTCTTGTATATTACCAATTCCATTAATATTTCTTCCATCTTTTCTGTTGTTTTCAAAACCACAAATTAAAAAAAAAAAAAAAAAGAAAAAAGGGTGCTAAATCTATCTCTAAGTTAAATAAATATCCTACATTTGTGTATGGACAGGAAAGAGTAAAGGTAACACAGAAGTTGTGAAAGGTGCCTTAATTTGGTGACTCTGTTTCTTAGCACAAAATAGCATGCAAGTGCTTTATATGCTGTACAGTTCATTGTCATAGTACAAACATACTCTCACCCTATTTTCCTTTTTGAAGGTTTCTTAAGTGTTTGTTCATCAAAAGTTGTGTCAAATCTGTAGAACTGGCATCTTTTATGCATGCAATCTTTTCTCATTGTGATTATTACATTCTACCTGGAGGCTGGTAACAAGCAGAGGACTGCATGAGTCTATGCCCCAATCTGTCTTGTTAACATCTTTATCGGTGGGCTGGAGAAGATGAAAGAATGTGTTGTCACAGAGCTTGCAGATATCACCAGATTGTGAATGCTCGAGGGCAGTGCTGTGGTACAGGTGCACTAGGCACTGGCTGAAAGAATGGGCCAATCTTATGAAAACCAGAAGGACAAATTCAAACTCCAGAACCTAGAAGGAAGAACTCATTGCAAGTTGAGGACTCACCACCTGGGAGTAGCCTTTCTGAAAAGGACATGGTGACCTCAGTGGACCACATGTTCAGTGTAAGCAAAACATGTGCTCTGGAGGCAAGGCACACAAACCTAAATTCTATGGCCAGTAGTTTAAGGGAAGTGATTGTTTCCCTCTGTGAAAAAAAATAAAGTAGGTAACCGCAAAACACCAGACAGTGGAAGGATTCAAGAAAATTTATTTCCAAAGGCAAAAACACTAAAAAACTAAAGAACATTAAAATTACAGTCCTTATGGTGTCAAAAACCAGGCACAAAATGAATGTAAAGATTTTTCCTTCTTTGGGCCTTCTTAATGCCTTGTCTGGCCCCCACTTCACACAGCCTTCAAGGTAATTTCTGGAAAAGTTATCTTTTTAGGGAGTTAATTCCTGTGCAAGACAGGCGAAGGAGAAACATCCAAGCTCTGAGATTTTTCTCTGGGATAAAAATGCCTCTTCCAAGCAGGAAAGACCTCTAAGTGAAATGAGCTCTAACTCCTTAAATCTTGCAGAAAAAATGGCTTTCTAGACGTACACCTTCTATTTATAACCTATGAAAAAACATGTAGAAGACTGTTCCCAGTTTGTCAGTGTAATCTCCCCTTACCTCTGACACGGAAAATATCAATCGGCTGGAGAGAATCCAGCTTCTTCAGCAAGAAAGTAGAGCCAGGATCTTCACAGTGGTGCACTGTGGGAGGACAAAAACAAATGGACATGAATTGTGTAAAACACATAAGTTGAATATGACATACTGGTTCTAAGGAGAAATTTTTTTTTTAGGAGAGTCAAGGGGTGGGACAATTTCCTAGAGAGACTACAGTTTTCATCCTTGGAGTCTTACAAGACCTAACTGGATAAAGACTCAAGCAACCTGGTGTGACCTCATAGTTGAAGCTGGTTTGACATCAAAGTAGAGGTTGCCTGAAATACTCCCCAGCCTGCAGTGTTCTGTGATTCTGTAACGCTACTAGTTTTTTTTACATTCTTAAGTTTTATACATTCAAAGTTTTTGACAGGAATCTATGGTGGCTGCCTACATAGAATTGTAAGAACATGGCAACTGTAGTAGTAGGGCAGTTCCAAGAAAGAATTTATGATCAGACTATGTGTCAGAACTTCATTTTGGTTAACACTGCACCCATCTCATTCACCCTACCACCCTAAAATTTTAACCTGTTCTTTTGCAGTATCAAGTGGTCAAAGAAGACCTCAAGTTAAAGACAGAGGACAGAATAATACTAAATATGCCTAGTTAATTACATTTTCCCTATGAATCCACCACAAATTATTTACAATAAAAAAAATACGTGTCTGAAAATACACTCACTTTGATGTTCTATGGACATTCACACAGAAGAATCTGGCTTCGCAGATACCTATCAGCTTTCATATTTGTACAAAATCTAGATTCTCAATGCCACCAAAGCAATCAAAATTTAATTGAGACAATGTCTGAAAGTCATGTGCACATGCATTCATCCCTTAAGTGGAAAAGAAGTGATTTTCTTAAGGCAACAATGAGAGTGAGAGTTTAATGTTGGTTAAGTGAAAAATCCAAAACTATAGACTAATAATGGTAAAACTGATAGCCAAGTTTGCCCTTTAGCCAGATGCATATCTATAAAGAGACAGCCAATTTTTTCTTGCAATCTTGCCAGGGAAGGAAAAAACATTACTAGAATTTAACATGCTATATGATTTTGAGAATAACCCCTCAAGCTGTCAGTCTTGTTGCCAATACTACTGTTGTGGTTTTACCACAAAATTAATGATTCTGACAAGAGATGTCCGAGAGAAGCCACAGACACACCCCAAAAAGAAAGAAAACACACAAATATCACAGTTTGTTTCACACACAGAGAAAAACCGACAATAAAGTGCAAAAAACAGACAAATTAAGCTTTCCCAGTGCCCGTGTTGGGGTGAGAACGCTCCGGAGTAGTGCTGGTCTNCTTGGAGTCTTACAAGACCTAACTGGATAAAGACTCAAGCAACCTGGTGTGACCTCATAGTTGAAGCTGGTTTGACATCAAAGTAGAGGTTGCCTGAAATACTCCCCAGCCTGCAGTGTTCTGTGATTCTGTAACGCTACTAGTTTTTTTTACATTCTTAAGTTTTATACATTCAAAGTTTTTGACAGGAATCTATGGTGGCTGCCTACATAGAATTGTAAGAACATGGCAACTGTAGTAGTAGGGCAGTTCCAAGAAAGAATTTATGATCAGACTATGTGTCAGAACTTCATTTTGGTTAACACTGCACCCATCTCATTCACCCTACCACCCTAAAATTTTAACCTGTTCTTTTGCAGTATCAAGTGGTCAAAGAAGACCTCAAGTTAAAGACAGAGGACAGAATAATACTAAATATGCCTAGTTAATTACATTTTCCCTATGAATCCACCACAAATTATTTACAATAAAAAAATACGTGTCTGAAAATACACTCACTTTGATGTTCTATGGACATTCACACAGAAGAATCTGGCTTCGCAGATACCTATCAGCTTTCATATTTGTACAAAATCTAGATTCTCAATGCCACCAAAGCAATCAAAATTTAATTGAGACAATGTCTGAAAGTCATGTGCACATGCATTCATCCCTTAAGTGGAAAAGAAGTGATTTTCTTAAGGCAACAATGAGAGTGAGAGTTTAATGTTGGTTAAGTGAAAAATCCAAAACTATAGACTAATAATGGTAAAACTGATAGCCAAGTTTGCCCTTTAGCCAGATGCATATCTATAAAGAGACAGCCAATTTTTTCTTGCAATCTTGCCAGGGAAGGAAAAAACATTACTAGAATTTAACATGCTATATGATTTTGAGAATAACCCCTCAAGCTGTCAGTCTTGTTGCCAATACTACTGTTGTGGTTTTACCACAAAATTAATGATTCTGACAAGAGATGTCCGAGAGAAGCCACAGACACACCCCAAAAAGAAAGAAAACACACAAATATCACAGTTTGTTTCACACACAGAGAAAAACCGACAATAAAGTGCAAAAAACAGACAAATTAAGCTTTCCCAGTGCCCGTGTTGGGGTGAGAACGCTCCGGAGTAGTGCTGGTCTCTTTCTGGGGCTCCCGGAGAGACGCCGGGATAATTAGAGAAGGCCTGCGGCCGATCTGAGAACCTACAGCAGCGTGAGCCTCCGCTCAGCTTTTCTAAAGTAAAACACTCAAAACAATTAGAAACCGCGAGCCCCCTCCCCCTCCCTCTAGGCCCCCGGGAAGGGATTTCAGTGCTGATGGAAGAGATGTGGTCTTTGAACCCCGGCAATAGCTGCAGGCAATCGCCCCCCGGGAAAAGAAAAAAAAAAAACCACAAGGGGAAAAAAAAAGACCCCCTGAGGAAGAAGTCCACCCCCCCAGGAATTCACGAGAATGAATGTGATTCCAAGAGAGAAAATCCATCCCTCCAAAAAAGGAATAATCACGAAAAGACATGATCACAAAGAAAAAAAAGAAACGGCTAAATAAAGAATTTCAGGTTGAATGTTCCTTCTAGGTAGTATAGTGGAAACTGTAAAATATCATACGTAACATGACAAAAATATCATTCACTACAAAAGCCAAGATCTAATCTTCAAAATGGAAAAGTGGATGAAGAATCACCCTTTCAATCTGGATGGAGAAAACCAATGTGTTCTTAGCACTTCAAGATATGACTGTGTTTCATGATAAACTTCACTTAGAGCTGTAGGAGTTCATCAACTCTAAGATCAAAACACAAGTGTTTCAGCCTTGGCCCGTGAAAATGGAGGAATATGAAATTATGGTGCATCACTTTCCCCATCTCTAAAATATGGGCTACAACTCTTTTTCACCTCACAAGAGGTTTTGTGCCAGTTAAATCATTACTGGTTTTAACAGTATCTATAATAACTGAAAATTTCTACTTCTATTCCATTCTATCCTCAAGTTACTGAGTAAATGCTGTTTTAAACTTGAGTCATCCCTTCACTGAAAGTGCCATTGTATCATTTAACTCATCTGTGGGTTTACTATTAATGTTATAATTGTCATGATGACATTTTTTATAATAGGTACTGTTTGCTGTGTTATCTGTTTGTTTGACTAGATATTTCCAGAGGCAATAAGAATTAATAAAATATTAAGCATTAATAATGGTAACAACACTTTAAAACTAGTGGCAATGAGAACTATATGCAGATACTAAATGAAGAATTTGGGCTACAACTGTATTATACATTATGCATACTGTTTTTAGGAAAAATCAATGGTTATGTAATATACCTTTAGCATATGTAAACACAATTCTTGTGGTTTTGACTCTTATGACTTTAAAAACTTCTATATAGAGTTTTGTGTCATCATTTTTTAAACTCATAACCTTGAAAAAACCAAAAGCCATAGACAATTCTAATCTTATCAATCAATACTTCTGGCACAGCTGAGCCTCTTCAAGCCTTATAAATTTGTCAGTACAGCAGTCAGACTTAGTTACATATAATTGCCATAGATTTCATTTATATCAATGTACATTATAAATGGATAACGTATTATTTTTACAGTGTCTGTTGATGATTTCCTAGAAATAAAATTTCATGAGTTTGGTGTTTCCACACCTAATAGAATAAACTATTCATGACCTCTCTGTAAAACCTCAGATTTGATTAAACCCATCTTTACTTTTAGAAATATCCCTTAAAAGTATCAACACCAATCAGTTTAGTTGTGATGTCATGCAAAACTAAGTGGAAGCAAGAGGAAACAAAGAGCGGGCAACTACATTTCTGTGCAACTATAATGTCCCTTTCACTGCATAATTTATTTTTAAGCATGTAAAAAAAATCTTATCACTGTGGGAGCAGTAGAAAAAGTGTGTCTCTGTATGAATGTATTTGTGTATGTTCAAGCATGCAAGTAACTGAATAAGACACATTCTTGTTGTTGAACTTCTCTAAAGTTTCACCATTTTCTTCATGTGAAAATCTCTCCTAATGAAATGTTATCTTGACTGATGAATATTGCTGGGAAAAAGAACAGAAAATGCTGTCAACTAAATAACAAGTGTCTCTCCCAATGAGTAACTGTGTGCAACTTCAAGGTAAATCATAGAAGATACGGCATTACACATGTCATCAGCCTTTCTGAGCTCATTCAGGGTCTAAGTTTTCTTCAGAGTCTAGAGTTTAAGTATGATCATGATACAAGAACATGAATATGACCTGAGTGAAAGCAGACTAAATGCAATTTACTGACAAAATACTTGCTGAGGTAAGAAACCTCTTGTCTGTAGCTATGTTGGCAAATGTATCGTTGAGCAGTATGTGTTCACCTTTAGGTCACTTGCTACAGAGGTCTTACTACTACTTCTAACAGCCTTGAATTTTCACATAGGATATAAAGTTCATAGTGGTTCTTATTATTTTAAGACACAGACGTTTTAGGCTGCTTCTCCTCAGCCTACATGTGAAGGCTGAAATATTCAATATGAATGGTGTGTTGGTTTTAAGATCAGCAGGAAATTAAACTCCAAATAAGCCACTGCCCTCCCCCATGCCCCTTCCAGGGAGGGAGGGATAAAAGCAGAGATAATGGGTTGAGGTAACAAATTACTGAAAGCACAAACCAATGAATTAAGACATGCACAATAACAACAGCAATATTAATAACAAAAGTGTACAAGTAGAAAAGGTGTTTTAGCCACAGAAAGGTGTTCACCACCAGGAACAAAACCAAGATGAAGGACACTTCCTGTAGGTCGCATCCATTGTTTCCCCTGACAAAGGCAGTATGGTGACCACTCCTGTGTGCTTCCCCATCTTCTCAGAGTGGGGCAGAATGACAACTTTCAGTAAGACAACCCAGCTTTTCCTGCCAAAGTCAAAACCCCAGTGACAATGTGGGTGGTATAGAATAATAACTTAGTCACACCCACACACTGCTAAATTCTGCTCCCCTCTCCATAACCAGCCAAACAGCTCTGTGTGTCCTCAGTGCAAAAAAATAAACATATTCAAATAGTCTGGGTGTGTAAACAAACCTCTGTGTTGTCTCCATGTCATGTACTATGTGCAGCTCACTTTACTCCTGACTCAAGCAAGTTAGAAACATAACAGACCTATGCAAGAAGATTAGAAAGCAACTGAAAACATTCTCAGGCAGAACAAGACAAAAAGTAGAAAGTTCTTTGGATCATTTATGCTACTTTTAGTACTCTAGTCTGTCAACATATATAAACTAGCTTTTAATTTAGAAGCCGTAACAAGTAAACATATCAGCATAGAGCTCAGCCTCAGCAAATGAATGCTGCACCTCAGGTATGAGTTTCCCAATGATGCCTTTGCATTTTGCTCTCCAGAGTTTTGATGATAAATTTTGATCAACCCCTCTTTCACCTCTGTGTGCTGTACACAGGATTTATGTGATTAGACTTTTGGTCAATCTTTTTGTTTAATGTTTTGGTTGAATTTACTGAAGAGTTCTTTGTTTATGGGGAAAGATTACTATGGGTAAATAGAGGGAATTGTTCACTTGGGCAGTTATTATTGATCTTCAGAATATTAATTTCATCACTTAGAAAGAGTCACTAGTGTTATATACATCTTCATAACAAAGACACCACTTATGCTATCGGTTAACTGAGATTTTTTAAAAAGAACTGTTTTATACATGCCGTGTCTTAAATATAATTTATAATGAAATGTGTTATTAAAGTGTCATATTATTGCACACAATATACTACATATAAGCTGTAATTATAAGTCATGATTTAAAGGATATAATACAAATCTATTATATATTTATTTTGCATATTTAAAAATTGTTGTTGCTTCCAATTAGATTCATTTGACAGCAAAAGGCATTCTAAAAACTGTATTTCTATTCAAAATTTTAGTTTGAGTCAGTAGAACTTTTTTCCTAGACTCTGAGTTAGTCTGGGTCTGCTGGGCATTTTTATGCTGATTGCTATACAATTTGCTGGATATAAGATAATATGTTGTGTGTGGAGGCAATCCATATAAATAACCTTGCACAGAAGCTGGAATATTGATGTAAATACACAACTATTGCTACTCCACGCTAGTATGGTTATTGAGCCAAAGGTCTTGCTTAGAATGCTGTCTTTATGGGGCAAACAGCTAAGAAAATAATATTGTCAAAAGGTTTGTCTATATTATGAATCTTTTCTACAGGTATGGTTGCACTAATATACAGTGTATTTACTTGCTTTAAAATGTGATCTTCATCCATATGGCTTTGGCCTGGTTTCTAACTGAACTGAACACTAAAACAGTTTCATATTTCACTAAAGAAGGCTTCACTAAGAGACTGATAATTTGTTGGTAATAGAAAGTCATTGGTAGAAAAACCATTTCTTTTGGGAAAAATGGACTTCAATTAAGTACTTCTCTCATATAAAAGGGTCTGAAGCAAAATCAAACATCTGGTACAAATATTATCACATTCTAAAGAAGTGAGAAGTAGATGAAAGTCTGAATTCTATATGTGACATCCTTCTAAGTTGTGTCTGTAGCAAATTGCCAACAATTGCTTCTATATCCTAGTTCATGTAATTCAGCAGCCTTTCACAGAAACCAAGGAGCAAAAAATGAAAGTGGCCTGATACAGGTCCATGTCTCGTCTAAAAGTGTAATCCAGAGCACAGCTACACTCAGCAAATGCTGAGAGGGTTAGGATCAGACATCCACATACACAATTCATATGTTTTATCTCTATATTAGGTAGTTTACAAAGCACCAGTGCACATATTAGTCAGACTCAACTCTTGTAGTATGGAATCATGAACAGTTTAATAGTAGAGACATCCTAATCAAATGTAATAATGTAATCAAATTATTTTGTAATCAACACAATAAATAATTTGAGAATGACTTTAAAATGTATTTTAAAATAGGTCGGATAATCCTGCCCTAAAAGTGTTCATGTGTCCCCTTGTAACAGCAATTGGAATCAAAGATGACTAGTTTATAACTGAGCATTGGTTAAAAAAACAGCACTCTTTAACCATTATGTAGACAAACAAATGAGTATATAAAAGCAAAGATGATCAGAGAAGAGTAAGGTCTAGAATGATGTAGTGATTTGCCATGAAAAAATAAAAGGGCTAAAGTCTGAGACTTTGTAGTTGAAGATTGTGGCAAAGCCCTCCATGACCAGACCATGTTCTCAGTAAAGATGAAGGGCTCTATCTTCATGAGTGTTAAAAATAGTAGTGTTGCTACTTATGTTACAGCCTTCGCATTTTCCAGACTTTTATCTCCATTTCTTTTATGTGATTCATGTTTGAAATACACCTTCAAATTATTTAGGGGTTCCTAGAGAACCTGAGTACACATAACAGTCTATTCTGAAGGATTGCATAACCATAAAACTTAGTTAATCAAAATCGATCTCATGCTTGACCTTTGCTCCAGAGTAGGTCGTGGTGTATTGAAATTGTTTTGCAATGATCAGGGCCTCTGTTTGTAATACAATCCTTAAGAAACTGCCTACATTTTTCTTACAGATCCTTTTTTTCAGGTTTGGACATGTTAGGGATTATGCCTAGGGGAGAAATCCATTACAAATAAAGTAAATATTTCCCATTAATATTGCTTCAGCTTTGTCCTGGCTTAGGACAATACTAGGTGTTATC
>VYZS01096938.1:3751-15262 GCA_013400695.1 Neodrepanis coruscans
TTTTGACATCTAATCTCTCTAGAATATGGCATACAGGAGGCACATTCAGATACAAATGGCTTATCTCCGTCCCTGATCAAGAGTTTTAGAGCATTGATTGAGAATGAGGTTTGCAACTAGAGAAGAAAAAGTGGAGGAAAGAGGGGAAGGAAGAATACCTAAAGTATAGTCGAGAGATATGCCTATTCAGACATCTTCTCTGCATCTCATTACAAGCACCAAGGAGGTAACATTAGAGTTATCTATTTATAAATACTCTTCTCCCCAAATACTTTCCTTATCTACTGGATGCCAGAAGTTAGGAAGGTAAGATTAGTAGAAGAATGATTGCTCTGCATGGACGCTGTTATTATACTTGTCTCTACACATCTGCTATGAGCCACTCTGTAATCTAGTGAAGGCTAGATGGATCTATGATAACCTTCGTTTTTGCATTTCTCCTTCACGCCTACTTGTTTTCCTCCAGTAAGTACTTTTCTGAATAACACAGGCCATATTCAGTCTTTAAGGATGAAGGTATACACCAAGCTGCAGAAAGGATGTAGACATGCAGATAAAATTTACCCTAGTCTGTGTTTACAAAACCTTTTTCTAGGCAATGTTTAGTGGATCGTTGTTTGTTGCTGTTAGCTTTTTTTAATTACACAATTCACTGATTTCCAGGACAAAGAGCTGTCTTTGATAGTATGCGCCACTCCTTTTTTCAACTTTTTTCACAATTCTAGTTCACTCCAACAACTATGATTACAATTTATTTCAGCTACAATATCGTAAGATAGACAACGAACAGGACAGAAAAAGACAGAGGAGTAAGAGCAGGAATGTCATTGGCAGGGAATACAATTTCTGCTTTGTCACATATAAAACTAGCCTAGGTCATAAAATTAGGGTTTGTATGAAATGTACCTGCTGTATTTGTAGTGGAAAAGGTCCCAGTGAGTTCTCTATCATAACTGATGGAATAGGGCCCCATCTTCTTTTGGTTCGCTTAAGAACTGTATCTCTAACATGCCTGGTCTTCTGTGTCTGGGCCTAAGAGATAAAAAGACAGATAATAATATATTCATATATTCTTAACTGCATATGGTTTTGATTAACTGCCCTCCTGCATTTCCATCTTTTTTCTGTCAATTCAAGTCTTCCTATTTTTTTTCCCCCAAGGTCTTAATTTCTAATTATACCTGTGATAGTATTACAAGTTTTTTTCATTTGTTTTAATACTTTGCATGAATAAAATCTACTCCAATTCCTCAAACATTATTTTTAAGATTCTTGACATTGCTGATTAAGCTACTTGCCATTTGAGAAAGGCAATCTGCTGACTCAAGCAACCCAGTAATCAACAACTGCTAAATAAAATTACACTCTACACCAGTATTTTGCTTATTATTTGAATTCCAGAAGTTAACTGCAGTTACTAAGCAAGAAGCTGTACTCTCTGAAACAGAATTTCAAATAAGTATCTGGAAATCAGCCAGCTCACCTTTTTTTCTTCTTCCACCAAGCTAACATGTATTTTCTTTTGAACTTTTTCTTGAATATCTTTAAGTAATATGGTAAAAGTCTTTTTCTCAGCAGACAAAGAAAGAGCAGATGTTGTGTACACAGAACCATCCTCTAGAACCTTGAAGTTCCCATCAGTGGAACTAATAAACTCTGCAGACTGAAGGCATTCTTTCAAATCAACTGTAAGAAAAAATAGACAATAACTCAAACAAAAAAAAAAATTACATTCCTCATAAAACAGTAAAACATGCCCCAAGTAAAAATGACTTTAACTGACAGGCAGAATCTTCAAATATTTGGTCATTCAGTATTTAACCATTACAAATGCAGATTTCAGAACCCATGTATGTGCTCAGATTTGACCAAGTTTACATTAATTTCTACCCTTGTGTTCGTAAGTGTTTCCTAAAACACATCAGTACTTCAAGACTCTCTCTCAACAAAACTATTATATTGGTAAAAGTATTGAAGTATCAGAGATTAATTAATACATTTAAATGCAAAAAACACTGTAGACATGCCCATTATTGGATCAGTAGCTATTATGTTTGCCTTGTGCTCCATGCCCTACAATATCAGTGAAGATGATTAATTAATGCAAATACCCAGTGGAGATGTTACATCTTGGAAGTTTTGCCCTCAGGAGGAAAGCACTGACTGGTACTATGTGATTTAATAGTCTTGGGAGGACAAAGGCCTTTAAATTATGAGGCAGACAGATGGAAGAGATAAAGACTAACTCCAGAAGAAACGATTAGTAATTTTTTAATATGTATGTGATAGAATCCCATGTTTAGAGAAAGTACCAGGTAATTTCAGTATACTTCCCAGATATTTTTCACTGTATTTGCTATCACTTGTGGCTAAAATAAATTCTTACATGCTCTAATAAACTTAGCTCACTAGCAAGTAATTCAGCACTACAGCTGGAGAAAAATCAGGATTCTCACAATGAATTGCAATAGGACCACAGCACTAAGGAAGAACAATTTGGAACCCTGAAAAAGATGAACACCAGATATCCAAACTCCAGACAAATGATCCTTGCAGGGTACAAGAGACATCAGTGACACGCTCTCAAACTCAAAACTTTTCAATACTCCTTCAATGATATCACAGTGGGTGGGACACTGTGCTATCAAAGCTGACTGCAAAATTCCCAAAGTAGATTCATTATATCTACATTATATTTTCAATAAACTAGATTTCTCTTTCAAAACTGCAAGAACATATGGGAAGCATAATTTTAAATATAACATGATTTCTTCCTCTGAAGCTTTCAAGTGCTCATATAAACATTTGCTAGACTTTCTATGATACTGCAGCAGAGACTCCTGTCCTTTTTTCATCCATACAGTGCAAACGTAGTATTGAAAAGAATAGTACTGTCTCACCTAAAGATGTCTCTTACTGCTGCATATTACAGCAACGCATTTTCAAAAATACCAGACTGGAGACTTTGTTTCTGATGGTTATATGAGTCAATACTATGCTCAGTTAGCTACAGCTTTGTGAGACTTTCTTTTTTAAAGCCTTTGGTATAAGTCAAAAATATAAAAAAACCTTACAACAACCAGGAAAATTCTGACTAATTGCACTGTCAAGATATGGCCCTCATATCAATGCAAAATACTTCTCAATAAATGTTTAAGTAACTTAAGTAATTTCAGTTATAATGGTTTTGTTAAATGTTTAAGTTCAATGTTACACAAATTATTTCAAGGGACTGCAGTTAACATGAATTTTTATTTTTTTATAAATCAAGTTTATTTACATAGAGAAATGTTGAATGGGAACTCACAGCTGTAGCAAGCTTCTTCATTTTAAAATTTAAAAGGTCATTATACAGTTAGATTTTTTGAGCACTTGTATTGTGATGAACTGCCAATTCACTTTAATTTGTTTCTTTTGTAGGAATCTGGATTAGGATTGCAGAGTTGGAGCAGATTCCTCTGTTGTCAGAAAAGGAACCTCTGAATCCTCACATTCAGTCTCTGGCAGCACAGAACCGAGTAGCAGATCCTATGCCACACCTCTTAAAGCTGCCTTTCAAAGACTGGTTTGGAAAAAAAAAAAAAGGTTTGGGGTGTTTTCTGTTTTCTCCTATTCCTCTCAGTCACCTGTACACTGCCCTAAATCAAGACACCCCATCCAGTCAGACGGGAGCACACCCCCAACCAAATGTGCATGCAGGACACCTTTGCAACACATTCTCTTGTATGCTCTGAATTCCCCAGCACTGCTGAGCAGACAAATCCATGTTTCAGAGAGCAGCAGCTTCTTGGTGCCTTATGTGGATTTTGTCTTCTTTTTTTATCTTTTCCACTGTCCAAATGACCTACTGTCTTCTTCATATGACAGTGGGTTATGGGTGCACTTTGAATTATCAGACCACTTATTTGAATACTAAGCCTTAGACTCCAAATTCTGGAAACATTAAACTCTAGCATTCTAGTTTTAGAATAATTATTGTAAGCTGACAGTAGCTGTTTACGCAAAAGTCAAATGGATGCATGGAGCCAGTGTTCAAATCCGTAACAAACACAGGGCGTATCCTTCATAAAAAGGCTGATCCAGCTGTTTAACTGCCTGTCCAGTCATCCATTCATTCCATTAAAAAAAAAGTCTCCTCCATTGTTAACAGCATCTCCAGCAAAGGTGAAATGTCGTGTTGTTAAGATGGGCATCTCACAGTTTCTCACCTCTGCCAACTAAGGTGTCAGCCTCTAGCTCAGAAGGAACGTGAAAAATTACTTTCTTGCAAGCTTCACAGCACAAACTCAGTACCTAGAAAACAAATTAAGAAGTCAGGAAAAAAAAACATATAATTACATGATATTTTGAATAATAACTAGACACTGAAGCTGACTTTGGTTTGTTTGTTCTTTAAGACAATCGAGTGAAACAGCACAGAAAGCATTCCTTGCTAAAAATTCAGGTACTATGCAGCATAAAATATAAAGTTCTGACTACTGCTCCTGGATTTGTCCACGGCTTGTGTTCAAGTTTTTTTTTTTTCTGAAATCACTGACACTAACAGCAAGAGTTCTTTTTGACTAGAAGATTTCACCTACACTATTACTTTAGTAGAGGAAAGATAAAATAGAGCTTCGCCATGTACTCCCTCCAACAGCATTCCTCGCCAATTTTGAGCCAAGCAATCCCTAAGCATCAAGGTTTAATCCATCACCACTTGATTTGGTAGAATCATGGTGATGCTGAACATTAAAGGGACAAGTGTCTTATTAAAACCACATGACGACACTTGCACTTACATATCACTTTGCATCTTCAAAGGACATTCTCAACAAACTAATTAAATCTAGCTTCAGCAAGTAGATATGACTAAAATGTCGTGTATCACAGCAGTCCACTCCCATATAACCAGTTACAAAATAGAATCCTCCTCAAAATTCAAATGAGTAGTAGATAACCAGACCTTTTTCTAAAATAATCACACAGAGGTACAAAGATTTTCCTTGGCGCAGACCAAGTGAGTCCTGATCTCAGATTATATGTGTTTATATTTTGCCTAGTTTCTATCCCTATGTTTAAAAGTATAATCCAAAAATCACACAGCCAATTAAATAAATAGAGAAATGTAAATAAATCTATCCACCTTTTTATGTGTATTTATTCTTTCAGGATGAAAGTCTAGCAAAAAAAAGGAAAACCATTTTTATTTTGCACATACCTTTAGGATTAAAGGCATAAAGTAGAAAATAGCTAATGGAAATTCTGCAAATTATTTGTAATGCTTATTAAGAAAGTATTTAAATAAAAATAATTTAAACACTAAGACACTGGAAAACTTTAGAAAAACTATGAATAGCTGAAAACAATACATGCTGTGCCTGCATCACACAAGTTCTTCATGCAGTTCCTTTTATAAATATATATATAAGCAGATATAAAATACTCTCTTCTGAAAGACATTGCACTAGTTTTTAAGTTATTGAAATCACATTATCTTATTACACTGTTCCAAAATATTTTAAGAATCAATGACATTTAATTTTGAAATTGTAATTCCAAGCTTAGTCTGAGGTCAGCACAAAGAACCAGTGAGGAGCTAAACAAAAGTAAATGGTAATTATTCATGGACATCAAGACATAAGGAAACATCAAGTAAAAATAAGCTGTGATGTCCTTTAATTTCAGAATAAGAAAACACCTCAGTATTTTTTTGGGGGGGTGTCTTTTTTTTTCTTTTATGCTTTTCAGGAGAATTTCTTTTTTAATTAGGTGTATGAGTAAAGCTGCTTGCATTTCTTTGGATTTTGCTATTAGCACCCTTGCAAAGGTAGGCATTCATAGTATCTGGAATAGTAACACATTCATCAAAATGTACATATATATTTAATATAAAAGTAATAAATTCAGTGCTTCAACACAACCGAATCATTTTCTCTCACAGGCCCCTTTTTTGTGAATGCAATGATAATAGGAAGGAAACCGAGTAAGAAACAAAAGACAAATTACTTTTACTCATCCACTGTAAATTTAAAAAAAAAAAAAAAAAAGAGAGATAGAACTCCCCCCGGCTTTCCTTGGCAATGGCCTTTCCGGAGCTAATAATTATATACTAGTGGAATAAACTGAAGGTAAAGGAAATCGCTGGCACAAACCTTCCCATGAAAGAGGGACAGCCGGATAGGGAAAGGCAGAGAGAGAAGACTTAAATAAAATGAACGGCGGTTTATTTTTGTTCTATGAATGACCAGCAGCAGCGGCCCGAGCCGTGCTCGGCGCGTAACCTCACGGTCCAAAAGCCACCCGACCACACTCCCCAAAGCGAACTGCGCGACCCGCTGGTTTTCTCCCCGCTCCGAAGAGCTCCGCGCTGCTCTGCGCCCCTCGCAAGGACCCCGCCGAGCGGAAAGCAGGTTTGGAAAAAAGAAGCCAAACACAAATCGCCAGCTCAGAAATCTCTCCCCTGCGCTGTGCACTCGCGGTGGAGCAGTAACAGCGCGGAGGAAAGGCGCGGCCAGGTGCGTGAGCGGCCGGACGGCTCCTCTCCCCCCGGCTCCCACCCACGGACTCCCTGCACTCCCTCCCTCACTCACCAGAAGGCCGACGATGAAGCGGGGGGCTGCGGGGGCCATGGTGCGCAGGGCTGCGCGGGAAGGGGGGAGCCGCCGCCGTCGGTGCTGCCACGGCGGGCGAGGGAACGAGGTCGAAGTGCTGGCGGAGGTGGAAGAGGCGGCGTGTCTCCACAGCAGCCCGTCTGTGCTATCCCCTCCCGTCTGCCAGAGGAGGCGGCCGGTGGGGAGGGTGGGACCGTGTGCGGCAGCGGCGACTTTAATTACTCCCTTTTTTTTTTTTCGCCTTTTGGGTAATACCCGTCCCGGGCTCGGCGCTGGGACACCCCGCCCGCCCGCCGCCCACCTTCGCGTCGAGGTACTGCCCGTCCCCTCCCCTCCCCTCCCCTAGCTACCCCGCCCCGCCGCGGCGCCGGCTGCGCGCAGAGTGGTGCGGAGCCGCGCCCGGGAGCGGCACGCCGGTGCAGGGGCAGAGCTTCCCCGGGCGCGGCACCTTCGCCTTCCACTCCCTTCTTCCGTCCCTTCCCTTCCCTGCCGGGCCGCGCAGGTTCCGCGCGGGTGGGTCCCGTACCGTCGGGGCGGTGCTAGCCGGCGGCCGCCATGGACCGGGCAGGGCCGGGTGATCAGCGTGAGCGAAAAAATTTCGGCTTTTCGGCCGCATTTCTTCTTCTCGGGGAGCCTGTGCTTATCTGTTTGGGACCAGTGGTGCTCACCTGTGGCTCCTGGGTCTCACGTTTTGGTGAATCAAGGCTGAAATTACAATTACAATAACAATAAACGCAGAGATGCATAGGCAGGACAGGGGCTTCCCAAGGAAACGGCCTGCACGCAAAGACCTTCCAGCTTGAAGCGAAGAATGTTGTTTCTATTGCAGACTAACTTTATTCCACGCTTTGCTTCAGAAACAATTGTTACTGATTTGTAGCTATTTTATCAAACTGTTGCAAAGCATTTGAAAAAGAAGATCAAGTGGATTAGTAGCTACATTGCAGTATTTGTTTACATGTGCACAACTAAGAAACAAAAATTCGGAAAAAACCCTTACAATTTGAGGCTAATGAGGGCAACTTGTTGCTTCTGAAAGTGTGAGCCTTTGATTGATGAACGTCATTAGTAGTGATGGCAGGTAGCAAGCAAGAGAGAGGTGAAACCATCATGCAGTTGTAGAGGGACACGTGCGCATTTGTGTGGGCATAAGAATTCAGGAATGTATAAAAACACGGACATGTCATGTGGGCAATCCATAGAGGTGTGTGTCCAAGGGATTGGTTGCACATGGGCATTCTGGGCACAGGGCACTGGGATAAGCTGTGGTAGCCTGTGATAACCTGTGATAACATTCACAACTATGTGGTGCAGAACCTCATGGTATGTTGGTGTTGTAGGCTGGCTCTGCTAGTGGTTGCACCATAACAATGTTGCACCAAATTCCATCATACAGACTCAGTGGGAGCGAGGAAAAAGGGCTGCAGTGCTTCATTTTTGTATTTGAACTGGTAAAGCCTTATTTGTTTTAAGCAACCTCACATCCCTGGCTGTCAGTTACCTTCACCTGGCATGTCCCACTTTAGGGGTTCACATAAGCACATGGTAAGAGCCCTCAACCACCTGAAGTCCACCACAGCTGCACCAGACTCTTCACTTTGCCGTAGTGGTGTTCGCAGACTGGTGGGGAGCACACAGCCTAATTTCTAGCTATTTTAATTCATTATGCTCTGTTCAAGCAGTTGTGGACATAGAAAGGGAATGAATTGTCTGGACCTGCAATAATTTCCATCCAAACCTAATAACCCAGAATACTAACCTTGTGGTCAAAACTTCATTTTTGAGCTTTCTAGTTCTTTATTTAGTGTCAGTGTGGGGCAAACCCACATCTGTCAGAATAGGTGCCTAGGGTGGGTTGACCCAGATTGTCACTTTCAAAGCCCTAATTAACAATCTTAAAATTCTGGCCTGGCTTCGTACCACTCATGTTTTCCTCCTCCTACATGCCCATCAGTATTTGCAGTAACACATTGGACCCCTACGCTGAACATGAGGCTGCTTCTATGGTTGTGAGAAGCCTGTAGGGGTTTAAGAGGAGATAGGGCAAATACTTGAAGGAGAGCTGTGGCATGAATAGTAACAAATTGGGATCACAGTAGTCTCAATCCAAGGCTGTTGGAAGTGTCAGCTGGCAGCCTGTTCTGACTTTGCCCAGTTATTGGCTTACAGCCATAGCTGGAGAAAGCACACTGAGCTGGATAGACCGTTGGCTCTGACACAACATGGTTAGTCTCATGTGCTCCTGTGCTACTGTGAGGTTCTCCCAGAAAATCTTGAGCCTTCCTTAGTGTCACTTGCATCAAAGTTGTTCTGCTGTTCAAAAATCCACTTGGAAATTCTACCTGAATGAGTAAAGCTCTTTTTGTCGCAGCGTGTTTTAGAGTCATTTATGCCCTCTTCATCACAAGGAAGCATTCGTACAGCAGAGAGGTATTTTGAAATGGCCTGTCCTGCCCATTGAAAGAGTTATGTTATGTAACTGTGGAAGATCCCTGCCCTATATGCTATGTGTCCATGAGTTTACACAGATTTCAGGGCTTTTGTTTGACCATGAGGAACTTCTTATTGCTGGAGTTCTGAATTAACTTTCTTCCCTTCCCATGCTTTTGCCCATAGGTGTGCATGGATATGCTTATATTTTAACTTCCCTTGAGTGCATTCTTGGGTCTAGAGGCAAGCAACAAGAATGTGAGGGGAAAAAGCATTCCTATGTTTCATGTTACTTTGGGCACAGGTACTCTTCAAATTTCCACAACAGAGTCACATAATTGCAGAATAAATCCTCCAACAGTTTATGTAAAGCTTTGTAAAACATTGATATGCATGATAGTCTTGGGGGGGGAAGGGGGAAACTTCTACCAAAAAAAGCTTACCTCTAATGTCTTGGACCCCACTTGGTATATGGGATTATTAAATAGTAGGTTTACTGAGCACATGAATATATATGAAATATTGGAGAAGAAGTAGCGTGACTTTTGTAGAGGGAAGGTATATCTCAAAAATCATCAAATCAATCCATAATGTAATGCTGGACTCACTAAGCATATTGCTAAGTTTTACCTATTCATTGCAGAAGTTTGATGAAGCCTATCACAAAAAAAAAAAAAATTCCTAAATTAAAATTGCAATAGAAAGAGAGGTTTTGCTGTGATCACAGCAAATAGTTTTAAATGGAGAAAAGAAGAATTATGAAGTTGTGTTATAGGGGAGGTTGACAGCTGGAACCGGACAATCTATTCATAAAAGATGTGGAAAAGGAGATTAACAGTAACACAGCAACAATGGAGAATTAATCATATTCATGACAGCCTAAGGCTGACTACCCAAAGTTACAAAAGAATTTTACCATATTGAGTGAACAGGTGTGAGATTGATAACTGAAATTTTAAATTAATGTAATAATAGAAAGCCTAACTAAAGTGATAAGAGCAGAATGGCAAGCTCTAGCCCTGCTGTTACCTCAGTAAGAATAGGCTTAGGATAGTTCTCTGCAAATATCTTGAGCTCAGTGAGAAATGTCAAGCAAAGCAAAATAAACCAGCAGTAATTGTTTTGAAAGAAACAGCGTAAAACTCTTCATGTTTAATTTTATATATTCTCTGTAACCACAGGTGCCACAGTACAAAAAAAAAAAAGAAAGAATAAGAGAAGATTGTGGTTATGAGGGCTAAGAGGAGCAGGATTCTTGGGTTTGGAAAAAAGAAGAGTTATGGAAGAGATATACACAATTGGTAATGATACAGAGAAGATGAAGTGTGAAGGACTGCTTACTGTTTCTCATGATCTAAATATCAGAATAATTAGACCATGGATATTAAAAGCAGTTCACCCTTTGGTTCAGAAAGTTCTAAAATGCTTGTGGTTGGAAGCTGGAGGTTATATATATGTATTGATAGTAAGGATCATTCAATACTTTATGATTTTTTCTTTCTGTAAAAATCATCTGCTTTCTACTGCTATGGTAGCAAACTATTGAGGTAGACAGGCAAACTGCTTTCATAGCTAGTTCAGAGTTCTTTTCTGTCTGGCTGTGCCCTGTTCTTCCCAAAACATGAAGCAATTTAATACCCACAAAAGATTTGGAAAGCATGGAAGCCACTTTTCCCCGTGCAGCAGGATGGTGCAACCTTTGCTAGTCAGGTAACCAAAGAACCTACAGCCAGATGTTTATGTTGGAAGCATCCTTGGATGTGAAATTTGCTTCCTTGGTAGGCCACCTCAGAAGACAGAGGCACAGCATGTATTTTGGTCAGGGGTTTCTGTTATTGTGCATTGTTAGTAAAATGTGCAAAATGTGCCTAATTTAGGTCAGGCATTCTAATTACCTAAAGAGTGCCTGAACAATAAAAAACAATGACCCTTACTGAGAAACTAATTAGCTTTGAAATGTTGGCTTTCTTAATCATCAAAGAAGATCGGTTAAAGCTCATCTTTAATTTGGAAAATAATTATTATCAGTGGTCTGAAGCTTTACGCATTACTCATTCCCACAGGAGGGTTGGATTGAATGTGTCACTGGAGCCTACAGCCTTACACTTTTGCACTTCTCTTTTTCTCATAATAAAATGCAAGCATACTCTTTTCTCTTAAATGTTTATCTAAATTTCAATTTATATCAGTTTTGCATCACAGAATAATAAAATGCACCTTCTCTACTTGAGATTTTTCTTCTTTGCACTCAGTAATTGTCATTATTACTTTTACATGAAAACCACTATCTGCCCAGCAAAAGGTGCACTTTTTGTGATCTGAGTGTACCTGTTGTCACAGAAGATCTTGATTTTCATGTGCTTTTTTTGAATGGGGAAATAATCAGATATTTCATTGTGCTATTTCAGACAAACGCTAAATAATTTCTTTCTTTGCCATTTAAGTATATATACCTCCAGAGCTTTATCTAAAAAGATCCTTTTAGGAA
>VYZS01096978.1:10827-28557 GCA_013400695.1 Neodrepanis coruscans
TAGACAGCCACTAAGTGGGAAAGGGTAGATTGTGGAAATGGACTCCAGCTCATTGCCTGGGTTTTCACAAATTGTGCATGATAGAAACATGCATTTAAAGTACAGAGTAAAGTAAAAGAAACAAGACACATTTCATAGGCAGAGGTCATAGGTGTCATGGATAACCCAGAATCAGTTGCCATTGAGGACTCAAAAAGAGCAATACCTACCTGGACTAGAAGTTCAAACCCATGAGGACACAGGGACCAAAACAATACAGAACACATAACCTACCCCTGATGGGCAAGTACCAAAATATTTACAGGCACATTTTTGCTCACACAATTCAACATTTCAAAATAAGTCTGTAACAACAGAGTAACACCCCATTGTGTCAGCAGCACTACAGCAAAAGCCTCTCTGATGATAAAAAAAAAACATCCCTGAGGACTAGAATATGACTTCTAATGTCCAAGGGCTTGTAAAACATCAGTAATGGTGGAGAAATGGGTTTACAGACAGAGAAAATTGTTGGGTTCCTTACTCCACAAGCATTTACCAAAATTCTTACCAAAAAACTTCATTTTGATAAATCCATGTTTATAACAGTATTTGGCACAGAGCAAAGGGCCAGTGAAGGTGTTTGCCTTTCACTTTCCCTCTTCTTCAAATGGCCAAGCAGATTTGCTTGCTCCAGAAGCCACAGAGAAACCCCCCGGAAGGTCTCCAGGCAATTACCTACACACATTTAGACTGACATCAGACAAACACATAAATTAGCAGCAACACGGTTTCCAGGAGCCCAAGTCCACACATTAATTCAAAGAAAGAGACCACGAAATTCTTCCATCCAGGAAGGTTCCCAAATCTGCCCCGAGTTACGTGTTATTCTTTGATTATACTGACATCTAAAGGTCACCGAATTAACTGTGTTAAACTTCCTGGCACATTCTTTCTGCTTCTGTTTCTCTTATCTGATCTCATCTCTAAAAATCAATGAACATTTGCTACATTGTTAAGAAAAATGGGGAATTGGTAATACATTACAGATCTTTCACTGGTTTGCATTTTAAATAAAAGACTTATGGGGAAGAAAAAAAAACCCTGAAGTCCCTTAGTACAAATGTATCTGAAGGATCAAGAAGGTAACAGATTGTCTATCATACATCAAAACTGTAGCCTGGTTCTTGATTTACCTCTGAGTTACACCATTGGCTTCTAAAATGGAACTCCAGGTATTCAGCATTGCAAAAAAGAATGAATCTGGGCCATATATCATAACTCTCAGCAGTAAATCTTCCTATTGTTACAAATCCAGAAGTCTGGACTCACATAACGAGCTAGACCAGGATATTTCAGAAGCTCCAAATATGGTATCTGTACATCATACCCTCAGGAGCCAAACTGTGGGGGAGATCCCTCCATGTCAGACAGTTTAAAAAGCACTTCCATTAAGCTCCTGCAGTGCCAGGTAAGGAGCTGAGCCAGGATCCCTTCCTGGTTAGAAAAGAGGTTTCTTTGTGAGTGTGATGGCCAACACAGACACAACTCAGTGAAAAAGGTCAGAGCAAATGGTGTAAACTCAAATCTTAACAGCCAAATCTCCTTCTACAACACAGGAGTAAAACATGCATGGTGTCATGTCCTCACCACAAGCATTTCCCACCACCCAGGAACAATCACCCTTCTGAGCAAGAACCAACCTCTGCCCTGAGCAGGTGACCAGGGAGGGCTGACACTGCACAAGAGGGGACAGAGGTTGGTTTGCACAAGCTGAAATCCCATTCTTTGCCCTGAAGCACCTTTCCTTTCTTGATGTCCTACCAGCCTGCAGGGGAAAAAAAATGGTGAATCAAAGAGCATTGCCTAAACCTGCCATCACACAGACAGCTGAGCATTATTGCACATCATTACTTGGTATCACGCAGGCAGCAGCTCAGAACTGCAGCAGCCCAAACACAGATGGCTGAGCTGGGCCAACCCAGTGCCCATGATCAATGCAGAGCAGCTCCACAGTCAACTGCAGCCACAGCAACTTGTACTGGTGGGACCAGAAGTCAGATCTCCAGAGAGGGAGATAAGTGGATAAAGTCACAGCCCCATCTTGGTCAGCCCAGCATTCCCCCACAAGCAAACAACCTGGAAAAGTCAGACAAGTCCCCAGGGACACTTCAAAAAGAAAGGCAGGTCTCAAAACAGGGTTAAACAGAGGACAATGAACTTATTCACATATAATGTCTCCAAAGGGGGACATTCAAATGAAACAAGCCATTCACTCAATCTTAACACCACCGCTGGTCCACCAAAGGCAAACGACTCCCTGAGTTCCCCCTCTGCAGCCAAAGCAGGGTGGAGAGCTCAAACAAAGCTGTGCAGCCCAGAGGCCCCAGTCTGTGCCCGCAAGTGCTTTGAACCTGTATTATTATTATTTATAATCCTGCACACATGGACACAAAGAAGCCATCAGCTTCTCAAAGCCAGCCCCCTCGAGGGGATGAGCACCCTGCACTCAAGTTAAACACCAGTCCCTGAGCCCCTCTAAGCCAGGCTGCCATCAGCAGACTGGCACTGAATTAGCCACTAATCAGATTAAGATAAATTGCTTTAATCTGACATTCAGGAGTGAAAGGCCCCCACACACTCCTTCACAGAGACAGAGCCCAGGGCTTTGAGCAAACCTGACCACTGCAGCTTCACACCCAAACCATCAAGTATTTATTTGCCTTATTCCAGCCACCAGGTTTATTATCTTAATCATGGATTAAACAACTGTATTTGGGGTCTGGGGAAGGGAAGGGATTAGGGTTAAACAGGCAGAACAAGGGATGCTGCCTTCTCTTATAGACAGAGTGCCTGGAGAAACTGTCCATAGAGGTGGCAGAAAGTGGAGGGGTCTGAGGCCAGCTGGGCTGAGCAGCACTGAGGGTGCCCTTGGCCCCAAAGCACAGGTGTTGGGGTGGGCAGAGGAAGGCAGGGTCAACAGCACACATTGGTGGGACCTTGTAGATGTCGAGCAACACTCACCAGGGAGAAAAGACATCAGACCCTGTAAACCCAAGTAGAGATGCCCAAGCAGTGTACATCTTGCTGCCAGGCTGTCTGAGCAGCTGCCTCAGCACCCCTGAGTTTTGCTTCACACACACACATTATTTGAGAGCAAAACCAGCAAAGCCTGTTTTTTGGTGCTTATTAAAGCCTGAAAACACACATACACACACTTACTCCCCCTCATTTCCTCCCTGCAGTCACTTCTTCCCACTCCTCCATCACCTGCTTGTATCAAAGAGCCATGAGCCCAACAGCTCTGGGACCTCACTCCCACAATCAAATCCTGCTCTAATGGGCCTGTGGTTCAAAGGCTGTTTCAGGGGGCTGCTCAGAGAGCAGCAGACTTGAAAACACACAACAATATAAACGTTGCTTCCTTAGGGGACAGAACAAAAAGAACAGCAAAAGATGAAAGAGGAATGCAGCTGCTTTGTTCCCTGTTACACTCAGACCCAGAATCAGCCCAGCAACAACCCTGGAGAATTAAAGCCTCAGTGCTGCAAAAATGCAGCTGGGCATTATAACTCCACAGGTACATCACCCCAAATGCCCAGATCAGAGCAGAGAGGCTGCCACAGGACTGATACCTGTTGTTCCCCAAAAGCATCACAAAAATAGTCAAACAAACAAGTGAGAAGCAAAACCAACACTTCCCTTTTATTTATAAGGGCAGTGACTGTATCCTGCACAAAAGAGAGGCAGATCTGTCACTGGTAACCAAGCAAAACATTTAGTGAGGATCACTGGGATTTTTGCCCAGTAACACCTACAGGATTGGGCTCCAGCTGTTTTGACTTCCCTGGCAGACTGATGTCATTGGCACGCTAAAACAAGGGCTTGAATTGCTTTCTTTACCACGACCTCCCTTTGCAGAATTAGAAGGTTTATTTGTTCTAAGATAAAGTAGGGTAACACATTAAAGATGCCCCCATTCTCCCTCTTAGATCAGCGTGACATCTGGTTCAAAAATGTTATGAAACACTCTCTGAACCTGCTGTGGAATTGGATATTATGATATTTCACCAAGACGTGGTTCAAGCGAACTTTCACCTCCAAGTGAAAGTTTGAGTGTCGAAAGTGAAAACAGACCATTCAGAGCCTTTCACTGGGACAGACCTTTCAGTGACACTGGATGTAGGGAAATAATTGCAGATGGTATTGTTGTGGGGGAAATATCACCTGCCATGAAATCTCACCCTGAGCGAACATTCAGTTGTTATAAGATCATATCATTGAGTTCCTTCGTAGTAACACACTCAGACTGGAGCAAGGTCATTCCACAGGAAACCCACACACAACAACAGGGTTTTGTTCATTGTGGTTAATGGTACTAGAACTAGAAAAAAAGAAAGCCTATCCAAATATTTTTGCTACAGATAAAACAGGCCTTGATGAAAGGGAGTGCTTTTTCCATGTTCATTTACATGAAGAAATTTTAGGTTTCCAGTGGAGAAACAAAAGCAGCGAAATTATGATGTTCAGTGAAAAGGAGAGGGGGTTTTGACAAAAAAATTGAAAATTTGGTATATTAATTAGAAAAAAGGAGAATGCTTGCCACTTCAGTGGAATTTTCTCACACACAACAACCCAAGAGTTTCTATGTTCCTTGCAAAATAGCTTTCTCAAAGCCCCTGGGTGATGCAAGATTTCCACTTCTTCTGTGGAAAGGAATTTGGAAATATGTTTTATCCACATAGACGTGTTATAGAGGAAGAGTGATGTTTATGAAAACCAGGTTTGAGCCCTGCAACCTGCTGCCTTTGCAGACATTATAGCATTGAGGAGAAACCTCCACATAACTACCAGCCAAATCCTCCTTCCCCTCAGGTAAGGAAGCAACTTGACATGGGAAAATCAATATGGGGAAAAATTAGAACCAGGCCACCTCCTAAGCCTTGCTTCTGCTACATGTGCACTTACAAACCCTATTTTCATAACCCAAAAATATTGAAGCCACCTGCTTTCCAGGTGCTGAAGATAGAAAATCTGAGAAAGAGCTGTGAAAGACACTGAGTGGGATTCCCTGTGGACACCCACTGCCCTGGGACTGGCACACACTGAGGGGCTGAGCAGTTCCTGCTCCTGGGATATGCCCACAGCTGGAAGAGCAGCTCAGCTGAGACCCAGACACACACTGAAGAACAAGAGGATGCTGGAGATATTTTGATGAAGGCCTGGAAAAAGAGCAAAGAAAATCCATGGTCCACAGAGGGTGTGAAATAGAGGGTACCATGAGACTCATCCAGGATCAAAGCATGTGAACTCTAATTTGGACTGAGACAAGCACAGCAGCAGAGTCTGCTCAAGCCCTCGCCTCCATAACCACTAAAACATCCTTCTTTAATTAAAGAAAACCTTTTTTTTAACAGCCTAACTACTAATACCCCCAAAAAAAGAAACTCTTAAAAACATTTTACAGCCTGTTAACAGCTAAAGAAACAGCCCCAAACAATGTCTCCACAAATGCAGACGACTGTGCTTTTAATTAAAATTCACAATTTCATTTATTGAAGGTGGTGAACTATAATGAGTTCATTCATTCACAGGAGTCAGCTCAACCTGTGCTGCCTCCATCATCCAACCTCTCTGGGACAATAATGACTCTGTTCACACCTCACCACCTTCCACCACAAGGCATCACAACACCCACAGCGAGGAAGGTGAAGCCTCCAGTGCAATTAAGAGACACCAGGAAACATTTCTGTGACTTCAGCACCATCTCTAAATTTGAGACTCTGGGAAACCCTGCTCTGCATGGAAGTGTGAGAAGCACCAAACTGCCCCCAAAGGAGTGGTAATGTGGGGTAACAAATCCTCCAACAGGCCCCTGTCTGCATCTCTGAAATGAGCAGGCACCCAGGGCACGTCCCTCAGGGTCAGCAGCACACATGAAAATGAAGGAAAATCTCAAAAAGGGCCTCTCCCTCTCAGTCACCCTCACCAGGGAGCCATCAAATGCCTCTTGCTGTTGCTTTTTTTAATTTGTGGGTGAGTTTAACAGCCACAGGAGGAGATGGCTGCACAAAGCCCCCTCCCTGACATCACATCAGTCCTTGCTCCAATGTCTCAGCTCACCCACACCAGCATCCTGCCTGTCCTGAAGCCTCGTGGCATCCTTACATGGCTCTGGGAGACAAGATCCCTCCAGATGAGCCCAGAAGCAGAGACAAGCAACTGCTGCCATGGTACAGATGCTAAACAAGAAGATGCAGAGCCAAAGTGATAACAGGTTTACACATACCCCTAAACTGAGGATGGTCTCAGGGCCTTTGAACACTGACTGCAAATTCAATCTATCAGTTACTGAGATTGGAGGCTCCTCAGCCCCTCCAAGCCCTTCCCAGGACTAAACCAACATGATTAAGTTGATGCACATTGACCTCTGCAGTCACGTGTCACTGCCTTTATGGGGATGGGTCTCTCTTCCCTAATGTAGTGTGTTTGCAGCCATATGGCCTAATGATACACGGCAGGCAAGAGCTCTGCAGGAGGGTTTGCAGGCATGAAAGCTTGTCTGTGTTTTCCAGCTATGCCAAATTGACAAATAAAGCATTACCTGTGCCTCCAGACTAAGCTTGGTCTGGCCAGTAAGTCAGGAGTCTTCTTCCCACTCTTCTCTGTCTTCTCCCTGTAGTGGCAGGAAAAAAATCTTTGTAGTGGTGGTGTTCATATAAAAGGGAAGGGTTTTAAATAAAAAATAATACTCTTCCACAGCTAAAACCCCAAAGAGAATCTGAGTATGAAATGCCCTGACAAGCCTTGAAAAAACAGGATTTACAGGAGCATATTTCACAGACAGCATCCTGATTAAGACTGAAAGCTTCTGGAGTTTAAGCCCAGGAGCAACAGAGAATGACTTAAAACTCCCTATGTCAGGTTGTAATGGACCCCAAAATTCCCCTGAGTTCAGGTGAGAGTGGGGTCTGCAGTACCCAACAGGTTTGAACTGCATTTCCATATTACAGCAACAGTCAATCTGGTGGTAATGTACTGCTCCATCCAGAGTGTTCACCACAGTCAAATACTTGAAAGCAGCTAAAAGGTTTCCTGAAATGCCTCCTATGCCCCAGCAAACTGCAAATCCCTCAGTTTCTAACCAGAGAGAAAGGCAACTGCCAGCCACAAGAAATACATAAAGCACAGGCAAACCCTGAGGGAAAGAGCTGCTTGTAGGACATGGGAGCCTTTGCTGTCACAGCCAAGCTGGTGAACTTTCTTCCTCAGAAAATCCAGCACTGTGGCATCAAGATTATATTGCACTTTATCAGAACTAAAGCACTTGGACAGAGAAGAGGAGAAAGGGAAAAGCTCTGTGCCTGAGCCTCCTGCAGGTGTGATTTGTGCCTGGGACGCCAAGCAACAGGCACATGGGTTTGCAGTGTTATGTAGCCAAAGCAAACAAGACACAGCAAGGCCCAATTCTGGCCCCCTCAGGATCCATAAACTCACCTCTGGGAGCTGTGGGGGGCACGTTAGTCCTAATTGTGTCTTGTTTAACTTGGCTCTTGGAACAGCAAAGCTTTTGCTGTCTTGGCTGGAGAAACCAATCTCACACCTTGGTGGGACTTACCTCTTCTCTTGGATTGGTAAGTAAAAAAATCCCTAATGTTGACACATGTTAAATGTTTTTGATCAAAACCCACTTATTTTTATAAGACATAGTTAGGATGACATGCTGAGAACCTCTGCCCAACACACAGGGAGAATATTCACACAGAGGACAAGATCCTCTATTTCATACTCAGAAGTTTTGCTGATTGCCATCAGCTTTCTCTGGATTTTCCCCTCCTATCTCTTTAGCACAGCACCTCATCTGTGTTTAGTCTATTGGTGACAAGGTCAGAGTAGACATGATGTCCTTCATGCCTCTTTCTCCCCTTCTCCCAGCCCCTCCATGGCTGTGTAACCCTATTCCACACCTCACCTGCAGGTATTCCCACCAAATCACATCCCTCTTGCCCAGGGGAGCTCCTTCCATCCCTCTTCTCTTTCTGCAGAAGCCAATTCTCCCAGCCTTCCACAATTTACTTTTACAGTGGTACTATAACACCTGCCTGCTTTAGAGGACAAGAACTGGGGATAAAATCTCCCTTTCATTCTACAGCAAAAGAAACCACAACTTGGTTGGTGGTGTGCTACATGCAGACACAGTTCAAAAATGCACTGGTTTTCCCTGAAATAAAAAACTAAAAGAACTGATCACAAAACCCACCAGCTGCTTAATGTGTTTCAGGTTCCTATCTGATCCCCTCAAAACTTTCTCAGCCCTGCCAACTCCCAAGCATCTTCCTCTGGCAGGTATGTCTTGGATTATCATTTCACAAGGGATTTCACTGCTTTTTTCTAGTTTCCACCTCCTTTTCTTATTTCTGTTCTGTATTTCCAGCACCTTCCGATCAGTTAATGCACCAAACACAAGAAATGGAAACTGGATAAATCAGCAGCACACCTTGTCCAGTTACCTCCCATTATAACCACATCCAGATGCTTCACTGCAAGTTGCAAGAAAACCCATTTGGGATAGTTATAAAATTTAACATATCCATTCCATTCCTCTGTTACCAAGTTGCAATATTTCCCTTTTAGCATCAAATAATGTAATTTGCAATACATGAAGCCCTCATCCCAAAATAGCAGGGAAAATGCAGAGTTGGATATTTCCAGTATCAACACACTAGATCAGACCTGACACAAAACCAGGGCCAAAACACAAGGAAACCTGTGGCATGAGAGAACACAAGACCTTGTCTGCATTAAAAAATCCTGCTCCTAGGATTTCTCTGGATGTGCTTCCACTGGGATTTTTTCTTTTTTGGAAGCTTGCAAGCAGAATTACAGCAGGTTTCCCAGATCACAAGGTCACTGTGTGCCATGACATTAGTGCTTCCTTATGGCTGCTGGTGAGAGTCTGCATATGGCATTTCTGATTATATCGGTGTCTTGAAGGCATCTGTGATTGATTTACACAGACAGTTCCTTCACTTCTTCATTGACAGCCAGCAAGGCTCAAATTTACAGCAAAAATTCCTGATCTTAATCCATAAATTCATCATCTTGCACTTAAATGTCAAACCACTTCTACTGCTCCCCTTCTCCAGCTCTCCTGCTCTATTGATGCCTCCCCACAGTGCATCATCAGCATGTTCCTTCTCTGCAACAGCTTCACTAATGGAAACATTTAATAAAATCAGCCATAAAACCCACTTCACAAGACTCCACCTCACAACATATTTAGTCCTGACAACTCTCCTATCAACGAAATCCATCACGTGTCTTTTAAGCAGTTCCCCGTGGACTAACTCTTAAAGTCCTGCTTTAATCCCCATTTTCTGTGACTAAACTAATAATTTCCCATGTGGCACAACAACAAATACTTGGAAAACCACAAATAAGACCCCTGAATTTTTCCAGATAGAGGAAAGATAGCACACAGTACAAAGGGGTCATATTTAACCAATCCCATACACCTAAAATAAACCTGCATCCCATTCCACTTTCCATATTCCTATGTATTTAACAGTCTTCATTCCAAGATTCATGGCAAAGCTTTTTCTGCTATTCAGGTCAAACCCAAAGGTCTGTAGTTATCCACTACCACTAAGTCTTTTGTTACAGTCACTATAAAAACACAATTAAAGCTGGATTATGCTATGCTTATGTGGAACAGTATATTAATCCACAAATAGTCCTGTGGAAGCCACACTTGGAGTCAAATCCTGACTGGTGCAAATAAGAAAACTGGAATTGAGCCCAGAGGAGATTAATACAACAGTACCTCACTAATTCACACCAAAGGCAAGGAAACCACACTGAACATTTCCGACTAAAAGGAGAGCAGAGAAATACAAATAAATGCTCTCCACAAAATACTCTCCTTTTCAATTTCAAGTAGCAATCTCTGAGCAAACATCATGGGGCACTGAAATGAGAGGAGCATGCTATATATAGCTAATGAAATCTTGCTAACATTAGACATGGCTACAGCATCTGTTACTAAATCTTTGCTGAGGAGTGTACACAGACCAGCAGGTTTCTAGAGAGCTTATAAGAAAAGCAATGTACTGAAATGAAGCTTTGTCAGCTTCTATTGTGCGTAAGTACATTAAATTGAGGCTTAATATTTACTGCTGTGTCATCTCCATGGGCAATTATCATCAGTGCTTGAGGTGATCCTCAGGTGGTGCTAAATGCTGGAGCACCAGTGATTTCACTGACTGTCCTTATTACTCTCCAGGAAATTTTCAATCAACGTGAAGGAAATTATGCCCAGGGCACAGCTGTGATGCTCAAACCTGCTCCCATTAACTCAATCTGCATCCACAGGATGGCCTGTTTAAGAAAATTTTCACCTTAAAAGCTCTTCAGCATCTTCCACATTGCTGAGATCTATCCCAGAGACCCAGTGCACAGGAGCCCCTTGCCACACATTCCCCCTGCTGCTGCCCATGATCTACAGTAAAGTTTTGCAGGTGCAGCAGGGCTGTAACTCTCTCTCTCTGACAGCATGGGACAGCTTTCCTTGAGCTGTAGGTCCTCCAGGCCCAGTACACAGGGAAACCAGAGAAAGGCTGATTGTGTTTCCTCACAACCAGCAGGGATCTGCTGATTCAGTGCTATTGTCACTTTGCTCTCCACAGGCTGCTGAGGACCTTGCTAAAATATTAACCTTGGCCTCTGTTCAAGACTAAACTTCTGCCCAGCCCAGGCAGGCTCAGCCATTCACCTTGTTTGGGTTTGTTTCCCATGGGAGTTTACCCCTCCAGCAGACAAAGACAGGAAAAAAATGTATTTTACCCCAAAAAGGACCTTTGCCAGCTCGGCATCCTGCAGCAACAGCCACTCCCTGCAGGCAACAGGCTCTGTCCTGCTCCAACATCCAACCACCTGGATGCCTTCATTGCACAGCTGCACCCCCTTCAAATCTGTAAACCCAGCTTGTGAGATGAGGAGAGGATAAAGGAAGAGGAGGATAGCGTGAGAGAAAACAGAGGTCTTCCAGGATGGATGCTCTCCTGTCTCTCTAATGGGTACCAAGTGTCTTTGAACACTCTGTATTATCTAAAAAGGGATCAGATTACTGCACATCGCCCTCTTTTCCTTTCTCCAAGAGGCAGGAGGGGTATCAGCGTGAGAGGGGGTGGAGATCACTGGCACAGCTCGCTGGAAGCATTAGCATTTGGCCTGCCAAGCCCAGAGGTCACAGGGCCAGCAGGAGGGAGCCTGATGTGACATGATGAAGTTGCTGGCTCCGGGCTGAGCAGGTTCAAGCTGCCTCCCTGTCGGGTGGGAACTTTTGACACCCTCCTGCTGCTTAAACCTACAGATGACCAAAATGAGCCATCAGTGCTGAAAGAGGGAGGAGAACAGCCTCCGGCTCACGTGGCAGAAATCAGATCTTTAGTGGCAGCGCTGTGGGGGAGGAAGAGATTCCTGGGACAGAGCTGGTCCTGCATGGCAGGCTTTGGGACCTCCTATCCCACAGATCCTGGGCAGCCCAGACAGGCCAATGTGGATCCAGCAGTCACACAGCAGTGCTGGTCAGGCAGCCTTGATGGGAGATCACCCTGCACAATACAGAAATATTACTTCCAAAGTCCCACCCAGCAGCATCTGGGCACAGCCCCAGTCTGCCCCAGCGGATGCCCTGCTCAGCTCAGGTCTCCAGTTCAGCCTCACATTGTCCTGTGCAGGAACAGCATTGACACCTGAGCTGCTCAATATCAGCTGTAGTGCTCAGGGATCCTCAACCCCTGCTCAGCTTCCCACTCCTCAAAAGCTTTATGTAGCTTCATTTGTGCCAATGCTAAACCCTCAGACATCAAAGTTTTCACAGACACAAGCAAAAAGTACAGTGGTCTGGAAGACAAGCACAGGCCAGAACTCAGCTGCAAGAAATTTTCATGTAAAAAATCTGCCCCAGAGAAACCCCTAAAGCCAGTGATCAACAGCCATGGGAGCAAGTCATCTAACCCTGCTCTGACTCCCTCACTCCTGGTGCAAACCCCCACCAAGGGGTCAGCCCAGGAGAGCAGCCAAGGTGCAGGGAGGAGCCCATAACACTGCAGGAGCAGAACAGACACTACATCATCCCAAAACATGATGCTCTGGGTTTAGATCCTTTTGGGGACAGAGAGGGAGGCTGTAAGATGACGTGGAGCAGAGCTGGAGACCCGGGGACTTGGCACCTCAGGCTATCCCAGCACAAAGAAAGACAGGCAAGTTCCCAGCAGGAATCAGCCAGTCCCTCCTACCACAACAGGGCTGTCTTAGTGCAACTAAGATCATGTGCTCAAACTGAACCCAGCAACAATTTCTTAGGCTGATTCTTGCTTTGCAGAGCCTTATACAAGAGAAGTAAGAAATTCAAGGCCACAGGTTGGTTGTTGCATCCACTCAGGCACAAAGACAGCAGTGCTATTCACTTAAATGCAGGAAGCCCACAGCAAAATATTTAGACCCTGACAGCACCTTCAGATACCTAACTATCTTTTATCATCGTGGTGTTGAGCAATAACAGTCAATAACTTCCTGGCATTTTGGAGAATATCCATCTGCACTTGGCTTTCTAGCAACTTATAAAATTTCTGCCTCGCAGGACCCTGGCCATTTTTTGTGCCAGTTCTCCCTTCAATTTCACACTTAATTAAGTCCCCGGATCAAGTCTCAGGATGGATTGCTCACTAGACCAGCAGCCAGAATTGATGTCGTGTCTAACTGATGGGGCCTGAGGACAAAAAAAAAGAGAGAGCAGGAGTGATAACAAGAGAGAGGGAGGGAGAACAGGGAAAGCTGCTTTTATTTCAGGGTTAAAAGCTTAATCTTCTACTAAAATGGTATCACATGAGAGGGAAAGAGTCTCTTATCCATGTGATACTGCTGACCCAGGCTTGGTTTAGAAGCTGTAATATCATTCCAAGAGAAAATTATGTCGACAAGTAACTATTCTTCAGAGACAATTAAAAAGAAACAGGACTCAGAGAAAAGACAGCACGGGATGGAAAAGGGGGGCTAAACAGTGCTCATTTGTGGAGGAAACATGCTGAGCCTCTGATGAGGAACAGTGTATAACCAGACAGAAGTAATGGGAAAGCCTACAAGGGCTCAGAGTGATGAGGTGCTCAAAAGCTTGGGTGTTTCCTCTGAACTTTCTCCAAACTCCTTGATTTAGGCTGAACAAGGCTGCAAACCTCATGAGCTAAACCCTTTCTCAGGAGATTTCTGGAAGTTCCTGTTCTTTTTGGAAGTGTCACAAGAGGGCTTAGTTTTATTGCTGCAATTTGGCATTACAATTTCCAGTATGGTCAAACCCAGAAAGGCCAAAGGCAATGAAGGAGCAGAGCTCACAATATTTTTTGAGCACTGTAAAAGACTGAATTCAGGTTCACATGGAGTGTTTCAGGTCAGCCTTATTCTGGGCACATAAAAGCAGGTCTTCATAATAAGAAGATTACATCCTCTCTTAAGAGCAATTCTGGCAAATAATAAGGCACCTTCCAGTGTATGTCAAAGACCCTGGTAGGTTGTTGATGGATAAGGAAACAAAAGGACTGTAGGGGGTTCCAAAGTCCTTTGTTGATAGTGTACACAACCTTGTACTTGTGCATTGTCTGCCTGGGACAAGTGAACATCGGACCATCGATTATATCCAAGTTAACTGAACAAAGTACTGCAACAGTTGACTGAAGAAGTTCCTCCATCAACAACTCACAACCTGTTTTATTTATTTACTCAACTAAATATGCTTATGTTAAATAACCTAGATGGTATAACACATGCTATGATACTGCAAACACTAACCACATATCACCTGCTTTTTCACTTTATGACACATTTTCATCTATTGAAATGTCACAAAAATGAATTTAGAGTCCCTTGGCATAAAAAGTTTGCTGGTTAGACCACATTCCTGGCCTCAAAGTAAGGCTGCAGACTGTGGTTCTGGCCACCTGTCCAGAAAAGTGAAAAAGTCTTATTCATTAAGAGTAATGAGGTGGGATTAAGCTAGCCACCTGCCCCACAGCTATAAAGGGGCTTTCAGTTTGGTATTTCTGAATTAACAAGCCAAGAAAGAGAGGACAGACTAGAAACAGTTATGATAAATGTGGCCCTTCAAATAGGTTTTGCTATCAAACCTCTGCTGTGGCATCTTTTCTGTCTGGTCCCATCATCAGCCACAGAGGTGGTATCTCAACATACATGGAGCCATGACCTTCTCAACATATCCATCACACCTTCCATCCCATAAGTCCCTGGCACCCAGAAAGGTAACAATGCCAGAGCTCAGCAGATTTCCAATGCAAGAATCCTGTAAAGTGTTGGCAGCAAAGCACCTATACCCAAAAACTCACAGTATCTGGGAGAAGCCATGAAAGCTCACTCATAATGACTTCAGGAATTCAAGGTTCATTACCTTGGTTTTGAAGCAAATACAGTGACAAGGAACATTTAACACCTAAAGCACACTCAGCAGAATCCACTTGTTCAATGCAAATTCTGTTGATTCCTGAGAATTTTGTTCAGCTCTTCCCCAAACCAAGGTGAGAGATGCGGTGGACTGAAGTGGCCAGAATGGCACAGGTGGTCAGGGTGACCCATGGACGGGCTCCTTGCTCCCTTCTTTGTCCAGTTGCCTCCAGTCAAGCAGTTCCTACTTCCCATGGATGGTCACAGTCAGTCAGAGCTGTGCAGGTCTCATACAGAGGATACAGAAGGAAAGAGCTGTTTGTTTTCACATGTACTGGGACCAGCTGCCCAAAGCAAGCCCAGATCCCTGACAGCAGCTGGTGCAAGAGCTGTGCTCCATTATCCATCTGCCACAGCCCAGGACCCCACAGAAACTCTACACTGGGGCCATTTTTTCATATGTGTGAAAGCCTTGGAGGTTTGTCTTTTTTGAAAACAAGGAAACCTAAAAATACACCAAGCAAAAAACACAGTTCTGTCCCCAAAATGGAAAACTGCAGTCCCAGTATGAAGACAACTGCTGTCATCTGAATCCCCAGCACATGTTGGGGCCTCACATCACCACAGACATGGGCAAACAGGCATTGATCAGTGATCCTCCCATAGCTACAGCAAGAACTTGATGCTGCTTGAGATTTCCCTCCAATAGGCTGCACTTTAACTGCACTCACACACACACAGAGCTGTGTGCTTATCATTTTATTTGCTTGCCTGTTTCCAGAGGAAGGGGAAGCTTCCCTGCAAGGCGTCACCTTTATCCTGACATTTGGCTTTTGTGAAAGCACTTTTGGACAAACAATAATTCTCACCGTTCCACTTACTCTTTTGTCTCCTTGGACACACTGGCACATTCACTTCGGGGTAAAGCATGAATTCAGCAGGGTATGAAGGTAGCAGTGAGACAGCTGGAGATGGAAAGCCTGTGGTGTGTCACAGCTTTTAATTGTTCCTGCTGTCAGAGAACAAACCAACTACAGTAGCTCATATTATTTCCTGCACAAAATTCTAATCGTTGCCTACATGGGATCCACCCACTGGCAAGGCAAAGATGATCCAAAATTGTATATTAGACTGAAAGGAAGCATCCCCAGGATTCTATCTTGTCCCACCTGCCTGCATGGAAAGCTTTCACTCAGCCATTCTGCTCTTTGTTCCCATCACGAATTCACACCTCATACCAATCTGCCTTCAGAAAAGAAACATTTCTAAGATCCCAAATAAGCTTTCTGTTTGTTTTTAGACTGCAAACACTTTGCACTGCCATAACAATACTGACCTGAAAAGAGCAGCTACTTCACACTCTAATTCGTGCTTGACATTTTCGGTGTAAATTACTGCAAGGACTCCTGCCTACATCCTTGGGTACCTCACTCTCTTCAGTACAAACCTAAATTTAACAACATGTAAATAAGACTCACTGACTCCATATAGCAAATAGTCAGTTCTTTGGGTTCCAGACAGCACTCAGAAGGGGAAAATCCTGGTGTGCAGCCCCCAAAGTCCATGTCTAAAGCTCACCAGGGCTTATTGCCTTCCACAGGCTCAATTCAATCACAGGCTGTTGTGTAGCCAAGAGCAGAATCAACCCCATCAAAACACAATGGTACAAACCTGCCCTAAAACAAGCAAAACTCAGGCTGGAAATGAAAGCTGAGATGCAAGACTTCAGCGAGTTATTGCCATTGGAATGGGAGCAGCACCACTCAAGGCAGAAATCTCTGCTCAACTTAAACCCAAGTGGAAGATTACAAGGGTCACATTGGATATATTATTCCAGTCAGTATTTTGAGTTCTGAAAACCTTGAGGAGAGCAAAGTATACCTACAAAAATCAATCACAGACACAAATCCACGCATTTGAACTTATAACCAGCTTCTTTTTGAGTGTGTGTTCATAAATCAAGCAGGGAGAAGCACAATCTTTGAAGATTTTCACAGAAAATGTTATTATCAGGTACAAAAAATAGAGAGCGAGTTTCATAGCTAGAATTGAATTTTTTTAACACAGGCTGAGGCAAAACAATCTTTCAGTTTTCATAATTTTACTCAGCTGGTCATTTTGCAGAACCAGTGCAGGGGAACACAGAAGGTGAATTGTGAGCCCTGAGGGATGAAGAACTATGGAATAGTTTGAAGAAAGACTCTTCTTAGCACAGACCTGGAAACAACCATATCCCTTCAGTTTCACAGTTAAAGCAGGATCTCACAGTAAGGTGGACATGCCATCAGTGGTGTCCTCTCTCCTGTATCTATAAATATCCTGGTTGTTATCACCAATCCCCAAGGGAGAGGGCAGTGCCACACTCTGCAAGAGTCACAGGAGTGGGTGAACAAGGTCCAGAAAGCACCATTGTCATGGGATATTCCCTCCCTGATCCCACAGATGTTCATCTATCACAATCACTATAACCAGGGTGACAGATCCTCAGTTTTCTGGTAAAGCTCCTTCTGTTCTCCACTGAGAGCCTCCTCCCCTGCTGGTGCCGACAAACCTAGCAAGGAAATCTATTCCATATTTCAAAATATATTCACTTTGGTTAGGTTTTGTCCCCAGCAAGAAAAGACAACATCCTGGGGTTTGCTCCAACACCTTGAGAGAAGTGAGTCAATTCCTATTTTCATGCTAATAGANCAAAAAAAAAGCCAATCCAGTGTTCAAAGCCAACAAACTCCTCACACCAGAATTTCCCTTCGTTTTCAGGGTTCAGGCCAATCCTCCAGCTCAAATTCCAGCACAATCCCACTTTCACAGTAACCTCAGTATTTTCTCCTTCAGTGTTGGCTACAACAGAGACATCTACTCTCTGGCATGTTCCAAGGGAAAGATCTGTCCAGAGCAGTACCTGCAGTTTCACAGTTTCATCTAAAATAGTAAGGACATTTCTGATGCAATTTGGACACGATTTCATAAAACTTCTGGTCAGCACAAAACCAGTCAGGCCTGGAAGCATGTGCTGGCAGCAGGATGAGTGCTCCTGCAGCTTAAATCCCAGTGCTGGATGTGCTGTTACTTAAGTGGAAGAGATTCTTTCAGAGCAGTATTAAGGTTTAGGACTTATAAATGAAGAGCTCTAATCCTTCCCAGTAGAGGCCAACGGTGCATGTAAGAGTATTAAGCTTGGTATACATTAAATCCTAAACATTTCCAAGTTGCAAGCAGAAATAGATCACAATCAGAGCCTGCAATTCAAAGATGCTTCCCTGAATGAGCTCAAAGCCAGGCTCTGATTTTGGCAGGACT
>VYZS01097013.1:13827-33890 GCA_013400695.1 Neodrepanis coruscans
GAAGCTGGAGTTCTTCCAGCACCCATATAAATTGGACATGGGCTTCAGTGGGCACGTGTGAAGTGTCATTTCACCGCTGCCCTGCTGGGAAACAGTGTCCCAGAAGATCTTCTCCTTTCTCTGCAAAATACTTGGCAAAGCCACAGAATTTTCTTGATCTGAGCTCAGTGATGTACTTGGATCCTGTGGGATTGCAGCACTGGATTGTCATTCCATTGTGCACATCCATAGTCCTACATTTACCATATGGAGGCCTCAGTTTGCTCACTACCAGTACCACATGGATAATACCATTTCTCAAACAGTCTGTGTCCTTCAGGTGTGTCATGGTGCAATTGTTTTGTTTGGTTGGGGCTAACACTGCTGTAATCCTGGACTGGAAGAGGAAGATGGGCCACTCAGGGGCCTCACATCTGGCACAGCCTCCCCTTGGGGTTGTGTGATAGTGTCACTCTGAAAGTCCCTCAGAGCCTGTGTGAACCACTAGCCAGACATTTCAGTTTACAGCATATTTATTAGGAAAAACCTTGGGATGGACCAGTTTGTTGCTAACCTGAAGAATAAAAGTCAGGCTAGCTGAGGGGTGTTGACTCATGGTGGCAACCAGATGGCTTCTCACATACAGAAATCACAGAGGACCTGGAGGTTTTGTGACATGACATGACACCTCTTACTTTCCTTTTTGATTATGTTAGCTAAAAGAAAATGATGTAGCCTGTATACACAGGCTGGTGTACAAGCATCTAAATACATGGGTGGGTCCCACCTTACATTTATATTTTGTGCATAAAAGAAAGGAATCTGCACAACAGGCAAGCAAAGCAAAATGGAAGTGGCAATTCCCAGCAAGGCAAGAGAGAGGAGAGGATGTCCCTGCCCAGGGCTGATCCATGTGTTGTAGGTGGGGAGAGGGGTTAGGGCAGAAGTGTTTGTGTCTGATGCTGAAGGGGTTTACACTGTGCAAGGACAAAGTCCTCTGGTTGACATCTAAGGTGTTGGATCAGGGGACTAAGGATGAAGGAGTTAAGGCATGGCATGGGACATGTCCCCTCCCATACATTCAGTGGCTTTATTGAACCTAAACTTTTTTAAATCTGTTATGCCTGTTTACAGCACCTGAGGGCTTGACTTGGTGTCCAAGAGGGATTTATATCCATTCACAAAGAATATACTCAAGAGTAAGTATTTTAAATTTTAGTTCAACCTCAAGGAGTGGGATCAAAAGAAGGTAAATTTGGTGGGGAAAGTCACCCAAGAAGTTTTTCGCGGGGCCAGGGTCGTAATGAAGCCTTTTAACCAGTGCCATGCACTAGGAGTCATGCTTTTTGCCTCAGTGGAGTTGGTAAAATAAGTCCAATACACAGTTTTTAACCGAATGCCTCTAACCTTACATGCTGAGAGGAGTCCTGTTGCTTTTAAAGGGAAGTTCACAGACAATGAGAACCACTTGGTGTCTGATGATCAGCCAGGGTATCTCCCAACAGGATCATTGCCTGTGTTTGTAAATTAAATGTTCAAGATGTAGAAAAGTTAGTGGTCTGCTCTCCATCTGACCTCTCACGGGCATCGTGTCAGTGCTAATTGCAAATAACTTCTGTCCCATGAGCAAAGTTTACATTTTGTTGGTTCCTACAGTAATATTATTTTAAGAAATATCTCAGCTTTCTTGCACTTTCTCCTGTTGTTCACACAGATCAGATCCAGGTTGGTTTTAGGAAGCTGAATTTTTTTTAAGATAAGGAGGTTTATTTTGGCTTGTTCTCTGTCCCCACTTATCACTTGGTCTGAGCACAGAGTGTTGTTTCTGAAGTGAGATGAACATTTCAAGAATGACATGACCATTGTGTCTTCAGTCGCCTTTTCTTTTCACACTTGGGTGTTTTTGTTTTTCCACCAAGGCAAAGCAACTATTTCTCACATAAATCAACAGTTGTAATGTACCCAGGGGAGCTGAAAAAAGACAGGGCTATGTCCTCTAGCCCTGGATCAGCTGAAATTCAGTCTGGTGTCAGTGGGAATTGGACAACATGAAAGGACCAGAAATCTAGTGAAAAAAAAAAAGCCATAAAAAAAAGAAGTCCATGAACCTCGAGATCAGAGACATTTGAAAACTGGCAGCAAAGAAATATGGTACCTGTTTTTACGAAGACCATGAAATCAAGCCTTGGCATCTTCTGTGTTATTAGCTTGTTGTCTGTTTTGGGGAAGTGTCCAGACTTCACAGTCTGTTGAAGGAGTTTGTGCAACAACATTTGGCCAGAAAGTATCTCATGGCTGGCAGACCACATGGGCACTTTAAAAACTGATCATGCCAAAAAATGTACAATTGCCTTCCTGATTTAGCAGATCTAGTAAATCTAGTGCAGTCATGATATATTTGGGATTCAGCAGAGTATTTTATATTGCACTGTGCTAGGAACTGGATAAAAATACTAAGGGTTAAAAATACACTTGCTCAGACTATATATTACCCAGAGCAGAGAGCTGTTGCTGTTGGTGAGCTCCACAGGGTACAGCAGGGTGCCAAGGAGGTCAGTAGTGGAGGTGACTCTTATTTCACATCTTCAAGACCAGGCCAGTTCCTGGTCATCTGAGGACTCACTCCTTCTCTTTGTCCCAGGAAGTATCAGGGAGATTCGTGGGCTGTGGGCACCATCTGTGATGCTTCCAGCAAGAGCCAGCTGCCAGGTCCTCCAGACATGGGGATGTTGGGAGCAGGAGACAGCAAATGGGGACAGCCAGGGATGCCAGATGGCAGTTTGGTGGCATGAACTCTACTGTGGTGAAATGCTGGAGTGCTGCAGGTGATAAGTGGCAAAAGGGCAAAGTTAGGGATGGGTCCAAAACTCCAGCTGCAATCGGAGCATGGAATGGAGAAGGGATGAATTGGGTTACTCCTCTAGGAAGGAAGAGTGAGGCCATGGGCCACGGGATCCTGTAAAATGCACTGAAGGTGGGTGGACTCAACAGCACTGAGGATCTGGCAGAAAACCTGGATTTAACTATCAGCTTGTGATGCCAAAGGTGAAGGAGGACAGAGCCAAACTGCAGTGGAGAGGAGGAAAACTGGGGCAGCAATGAATGAACAGCAACCCATGAGCAGATGCAGGGAAAAGAAAATCAATTTTAAGAAAGTTTGAAAGTTGTGGTAAATAACCAAATAAATCCAAGTTCAGATTGCTGCTTTCAGAAGCCTACAGCCTTGGAAGACCCCATACCGAATATTTGAATCAGTTTTAGCCTGGACAATCTAAGAAATGCAGGCATAGAAATGATCAAAAGAAAAATGCTGCAAGGTTTAAAAGCTGATACATAATGGGGACTGATATTTGGTTTGCTTGCAGGAAGCAAAAGCCTTTAATATTTTATTACCAATGCATTCAAGCAATGATGCAACTATAGGGAGGGATTTACTCATTCTTGGGAGATGACGAGGTAACAGCAGTGGTCAGACGCTATCAAAGTTCATGCCTTGACATGAGATGGTTATGTACTTCAGTTCTTATTTCTACCCACCAAGCATCCAACTTCAGATCCAAAATCCTTCTTCTGCTGTTGGTGGCCCTGATATAAATGTAAGCTTAGCCTCAGAGAGCATTTTGCTGCTGTCAGTGTAGTGCACAGAGACATCACACACAACTAGACTGCAGCATGGTGCAATCCAAGCTCCCAATTGCTCATGTGCCAAATCACTGAGGGCACAGACCGACCAAATTACTTAAAAATCTGGACATGTTCCTATATCTCCTCCTGATGACAGACTTGTGCAAGGATATACCCAACATGTTAGGAAGTGTAGGCAGATTGTAAGTAGGCAGACTAGGCTGAAGTCATGCAAATCTTGTAAAACTCTGTGTGTCTATGTCTCCTTCTTTGGTTAAGGCAAGAAGGAAATGGTACCTCTGCAGTGGCTGATACCCATGTTTAACCTAATCAGACTGCTTTCATAACCATACTGATTCACATGAAATTTCAGAAGACTATAAAAAGATATTTTGAGACTAAACTAATTTTCAGAGCTCGTTACAGCCAAATAATTAAATATTGCTATGCTTGCAGCCACAGTCTGTCAGGTGCCACACTCTGCAGTATCAAAATGCAGGGGCTATTTCCCTTTCTTGGAACAGGAGGTGATTTCATCCTTTCATACTGTTTCCTGTAGAAACATCAATATATGCCAGCTTTTTGATGGGGGCTACTGTGCACCTAATTCATCCAGTTCACACAAATACTGCTGATGATAATCCCTAGCACGGATCTTCCCTGAAGCTGTGTTTGCTTAACCAGTATTTAGTGAAGTCGTTGTTTCTAATTTGTTTGCCTAATATGTACCTAATTAGCTCCTTTTGAACTCATCATCCCGCACACCTACTTCTGCAAAATGATCCTGGTAGGTGGAGAAATGTTGCTGTTAAAATCAAGTGAGCTTCGCTGGTGCAAATGAGGTCAGAGTTGGGCGTGATATGACAGTGCTGGAAATTGCTCTACTTGCAGGAGCCATGTTTTAAAATTTATGTTATAAAATATGCTGCTGAAGAAAAAGGAGGATTTGTCAGTTCATTCTTTTGCATCAAGTCTAGGCTTGCAGATTCAGACCAGTTATTTCTTCACAAAGAGCTCTTTCCAAGACCACATATTCCTCTGCAGTTTTGTATCTTCATTTTTTTTTTTTTTTTAGCGAAGGGTGGGTTGGGAACATCCAGTTCCCCATATTCATGATCCAGATGAGTAATTGGCAGCGCCTCTGAACATGTGTCCTCATGCATTTTTGGATATTTATGATCTTCTTTACTAGCGAGATGAACATGTTTTGTCCCTGAGGACCCTGCTGAGTTTACTTTCTTTTTCACTTTCCTGTGGGTTTGCTCATCACCTACAGGTGGTTCACAGCTGTATAACCAGCCAAATGCGTGTAAGGGTATCTCAGTGCCTTGTTGAAGAGATATACTGAAGTGTCATTTCTCCTGCGGGCAAGAACAACAGGCTTGGCAGACCAGGGCTGTGTTTGGCAGCTCCTCTACGTCCCTGTGAACCTCACGAACCCTGCCTTGGGCTTGTGGTTCCTTTCCACAGGTAATACTATTACACCACAACAGCTGAGTGCCCTAACATCTCCAGATCTTGCCTCTTGAAGGGATAAGGAAAAAGCTTATCTTTCATGCTGGAGGGAAGCAGGACTCCCGAAGAGGGAGTCCACAGCCTTTAACCAGAAGATGGCACAATGTAACTGCTGTATGAACCTGGACTATCATTAAGCTCTCCCTAAATAAAAGTGTGGAGAGTTGCTAAGAGGAGAGCTAAAGGGACAGACATTTTCTAAGGGGCATACGGTGGCTTTCAGGTGATGGCTTCTACATTACTGGTCATACATTTCTCTTCCTGGGGTCTTCTTGCTCTTTTGCAAATGCATCCACGCCAGCACGTGCACTCACCTCTTCCCTCTCCCCATGTGTTTGTGTGCATGCATGGGTGAGGGTATTGCACATTCATCCACATGCCTGCATGATTTCCAAATGGGTTACACGCCCTTCCAGCTTGCCTGAGTCTGGCAGGCATGCTGGACAGCAAGCAGCCCACCTGCTTAATGATCCCCTCAGAAAATCTCAAACCTTCCAGCAGATGCATGGGAGACCACAAGAGCTGATGTATCAGGGACCCTGGGCTGTCATCACCGGCTCACAGCCGTGGTCCCCCTGCTGGTGTGGTGCACACCTGGGCTTGCTGGCAGCGTGGGGTCCCAGGTGCTCCGGGGCTGCATTCCTCTACTCTCCTTCCTTTGAGCTTTGGGGACTCTCTGCCCCCATTCGCATGACTCCCATGGACTCTCTTGCTGTGTCCTCTGTGCCTTGTAACAAAACTGCCTGCCTCATGTTTGTACTGAAAAGGCTGGCAATGAGCTTCAGGAGTCAGGGAATGGCTCAGAAAGGGCAACCTTGCTGAAAGGTGGTGAAGGACACCAAGGCATCTCCAAGGCTGTAGATAACTCACTTGCTCTTAAGGGGTCCCATGGCTGGTGTCACCCTGCCCTTGGAAAGGCTGAAAGTCTAAAGTTCCTTTTGCAAATGGGAACTGAGGCTTATAACAAAACATGGGACTTGGCATGCAGAAAAGGAATGCACCCAGGAGCTGGAGTCCTCCCTCTGTTCCTCGAGCAGCCTTGGCTGTGGCCATAGGCAAGCATGTAGCTTTATTGTGGCAGACACAGCTATCCTTGTTTTGCCTCTGACCAAATTCTTGGGCACATTGTATTTCTTGAGCAGTTGGGACTTGTAAAGCCTTCTGAGAGTCTTGAATTAACAGGCCCGTAGGAGTGCAAAGTGTTGTGGTGCTGTGGATTATTTTAAAGGCAGGGCCCAATTAATGTAGTTGATGATGATGGTATGACAGGCAGTACCTCAACAACAGATCCTAGAGACAGAGATACACCAGGGTGAATGACTGAGCAAAGGCTAGATACGCCTACAACTTCCTTACTCTTTTAGCTCAGTACTAACATCATTTGGGTATCACCATAAGAGGCATGTCCCGAGGTTTTGTCTGTCTCCAAGGACAGAACTTATTCTTGAGGTTTCTTTGATTGCCACTGATATTTTTCACCTCACTTTTGCACCCTACTCAAACACACACCCTTTGCCTATCTGAGGAGATACAAGAAAACTGTGGTGGCAAGGAAAGCTTAAAAAGAAAAATTTAAAAAATCACTTGCTTTTGTTTTTTCTTGTGTTGGTAAAATTTGCTCTTTGGTGTGCTTGATAATATTTGCATTAAATTATCCTCCTCTGCACAAAACTGTTGGGACTAATTTATGTTTCAGGGCATAAATCCAACCTTAGAAAACTATAATAACATGGCAGCTCTTTGCCATTGAATTACATGTTAAGTATCTTACAGTGGAACTGTAATTACATGCTCACTCCAAGCATTGACAAGTAAACAGGATTATAACAGTCTCTGGAACCAATGTTTGCATGAATACTTCAAGAGAAAAGAGATACTTGAGGACACATATGGGGTTTATTTTCTGGCTGAAAGCATATCATTGTTATTTATTATTCACACACTACTGCTGTACATGGCAGAACAGAGGCTGTGCAGCACTTACCAGCTAAGAGGAAGCCATGGATAAGAAAAGTATAAACAAAAGTAAATGTTGGCATTTTCAATGTTTGCTTTAGCTATGAAGGGAAGGAGGGATAATCAGACATTGACAGAAATCAAGGTAGCTCTGGAATGCTATGAACACAATAGAGACATGTCTGCACAGAGCCTGCACTGAGCCACACAGACCTTCCAATGATCATCAATACCTGTCTTAGCAGGTCTGGAAGACCATGCAGATCCCCTTACCTGTCTTTTCTTTTGCTTCCTAGCACTTCTGGGTCTCAGAGGACTTACTCACATATGGGATCTTGCTAATAACTTTTGATGTGACCCTGGAAATCACATAATTCAGTTTACATGGTATCAGATGTAAGGAGTAAAGTGGTGACATGGTAGCTCTGATGGAGCTCAGATGGATGTCTGTATCACAGGAGGGTTTAGCAGCAGAGGGATAAACCAGCCTTCTATTACTCACTCATAACTGAGACTTGACATTTATTTCTCTCTTTCTCTTTTGTCTTAATAGACAAAGTAGGATAGGAATATTTAGCCAAGGGTAGTTCCTATAGCCTAGACAAACATGTCATCTCCTAGGCAATCTTCAGGACAAACTGGGATGAGGAGATAAATTCCTGGCAAAGCTGGGAAGTGTTTGCAAAGCTTCCCTAAACATGATACTGACTGAAGCAAGTTGATAAGAAAATGTCAGGACAATGGGAGGGGAAGAGAAAAATGCTGGCAGTACCATGTGCTCATGCAAGCATTTAGATCAAACTCTAGAAACCAAAGCAGTACATATGCCACATGAGTCTATGAGAGTGTCTTGTCCAGCAGGCTGAACAACAGTTACAGGGCCAAATGCTCCTAAGATTTGGAAAGTTTTGAACTCAGAGATATATTCTGTGGCTGCAGTTCATCTTTGTCCAGTATTTTGTCAACCTTAGCCCATGTGCTCACATTTGCTCTTTGTGCAAAATCCCCTTGTTAAGGGATGATTGTGTCAGCCACTTGCCCTACACCTACACCTACTGCATCATTAAGAGACACTTTCACACCATGTGTCCTGCACTCTGTGGTGGCATCCAGGGCTTCACACAGGCATTCTCACTTCCAGCTCACAAGAGTGATGGAATGACTTGCTATAAATCAGGAGCCTCCATGTGAACGTCTTTATTGGGAAAACGGAGCTAAACTTCTAAAGGATGTGGTTTACTCCTAGAAAAATTTGAGCTATGCCAGCATTCAGGTTTGTGTTTAACTCTGAAGAGATCTGGCATCTAGTTTAGTCAGGGCTGTAATACCATGTTGTCCAACTTATCCAAGGACACAGTTCACTGTTCTGATGTGTAGGACTCCAATGACCCCAGTTAGAAAACTACTTTGAGGCTCAGCTGTGCCCTGTACAGATTCCTACAGAATCACACCTACAAACTATTCTCCAGTACAGCCACTATGTCGTCCTGCATAGTGCAATGGGGTCTTTCCTTCCAATTAAATCCAGACGATCAATGTGAAGACTAGCACCAAAGAGGCCTTAAACTGGTGGAAGCAACATAGCATCCCCTTCAAGAACCTACACTCTTTCGCAGGAGTATCAAATGTAAGTTAAATTGTTATTCTTCCTGAAGGAAAAGCAACCTGTCAGGAGTTGGAGAGGGATGCATCAGTTTTTCTGAATGCCAACATCAGATGGAAGGAGTAAGGAAAGGACAATTTGCACATTCTCATCCCAGGTGGGGAAGATCAAGAGAAAAGCTCAAAAACCCTTACTGGATGGCAAAAGAATGAAAAACAAATTTCCAGGCCTGTGGAGAACCACTCTGCCAATTAATAAAGTCAACTGCAACTCATCCTTCAAAGGGACTTGTCAGAAATAGCACTGGGCTAACCTGCACTCTACTCTGAGTTTTGTGTCACTTCTGAGTGAAAGCACAGGGCTTTATTCAGATCCAAAAACATATTTTAACTGTCTGGTCCCAGCACACCTCTGAGAGCTGTGCCAAAAGTAGCTACTAATAATTAAGGTGTTCTTGCACGTGCCATATTAAACTTCTTGAGTTTTGTCTTCAGAAGAACATAACCCTATGTTTAAGACAAGTAATTACACAAGGATATAAGTACTAGCAGTAATGTTTCTCTACTCAAATAGAAATGTCTTCTTACTTTCTTCTTATAGAAGAAAATGTCTTCTTATAGACACAATCTCAAATGCTCTCCTGTTCCACATTCCCTTTACAAGAAATTTTTCACAGCCAAGGCTTTGTGTTTGTGCTGAAGGTTGCTGGTCTTTTCTGGACTCCTGAGTTTCAAGTTGTGCAACCTTACTTCCTGCACCCCAGTTTCCTCCAGACCAACTTGAAGCACCTGCCAGAGGGCTTTTCATGAGCTTGTGTATCGCTTGGGGATGTTGTCAAAATGGATGTGCCCTGCAACTTCATTGAGAAAACACATTTTGGGAGTAAATTTTGCCCAGATGTAAAGAAAGAGTAACTCTAGGACTGGTTGTAAGAATGGATAGGAACCCTAAAGTGGTGAAAGCAGAATGCTCTGATGGACCACTGCCTTCCAATAATGACCATCTGCGCTGTGCACTAGGTTTTATAGAGCTGTGTGCCCTACCAGAGCCCACCAACTGGTGTGGCTCTTCCCCCTGGAGTCATGGTCAGTGATTTGGAAATGCTGACCTGAAGCTTTAATTACTTTTTTGCTTTTCAACTTCTTTGAAGTGATGCCCTGAGGAGCCTTCCATGCAGATGACTTTGGTGTCTGTAACCCAAATTCCTCACCTTGGTGCTGGATCATACAACAGAGTCACATGTACTCCATTTTTTTGGAAAATATGGCTGAGTTTATGCACCTTGGATTATTCAGATTGATCATCCTGCTAATTTTGCCTGGCCTTGAAAAGTATTCATTTTTTCCCCAATGTCTGGCCTGGATTTCCTTGTCTAAGTCTCAGGATGTAGTATTCCTTAATGGATTCTTTTGCAGTGTATAACTTTACAATATATGTAATTCCTTCTTTCCATTTATTCACTTTCATTGCTATGCTCAAGTAAGGGTGTTTGTGCCTGTAGTCTGGGTATCTCAGTCTATGAGATATCTCAGTCTGGCCACATCAGGACTCTAAAATGTTCAAAAGCTGTTTTTATATTAGCAAATGATTTATTAAGAAGATTTATTTGGGGTTTGGTTAGGAAAATGACAGCACGAAATTGTATATATTTAGTCTTCCTGCACTTGTACGTCTGTTTTCAGCTGAAAGGATGATCCCTATTCCCTTGTTAGCAGAGGAGAGGTAATAAATCCATAAAGCTGAGCCAACATATAACAATGTTGTGTATTGTCAAAACTCTTCATTAAACCACTGTCACTAAAGTGACTGTAGAAATGAGGAAGAGAACTTCATTTTTGGCTCCCAGCTTCCCTGTCCTTTTTCTCATGGGAGGGACTCTCACACCTTTAAAGTGCAGAGAATTTCCTCTGCAGCTGATGGGAAACAAATGCCTCTGAGTCACTCACAGAGTGCTTTTTCTGATGCCACTGCATGAAAACGAGGATGTCAGCTCTGAAATGTGACTCCATATGTGCTTTACCCCACTTGGATATTTAATGCTCGTATGTGCAGCATGACAGTTGATTTTAAAGTCTTTTTCCCTGCTCTCTGCAGGCCAACCCTAGGATGGAGACAGATGAGGGTCTGCCATACAGTGACAAACAAAAACAGAATCAGCCCCTGGCTTGCAAACAAATTCTTCTTCTTGTTTTGATCCTGGAAAGGTAAGTGCCCTGTTTCTCTTGCAGAGCTCCTGTTTACAAATTCCTGGTAAGGAGGAGGTGGAATGCAGTGAGCTTTATATCATCAGCTTCTCAACTTTTTGCTCGTGGTAGAACACCCTAGGAAGGAAGACAAATCAATTGACTTTACAGCTGGGCTGATTGATGACACCAGCTCACCATTCCCAAAGTTGGAATCTGCATACTAAGGCTGCCAAGGAAAGCTGAATCCTCCCAGCCCTCTCTTGCCTCAGGACATTGTGCTGCTGGCTCAGACAGAAGCTTCTGGTTACTCCTGTAGGATTCCCTGTGCTAGGAAAATCCCATTACTGCCTTCAAACATCAAACATGCTCCTGGCTTTGTTGGAGCAGCATAAAAGAAAAAGGGGAGGTGAAATCAAGGACTCAACCCACCAGTCCATGTTGAACTGCAGCTCTGGCAGTGAGGAAAAAAAAATATTTCTGCCACTAAACAATTTTGGCCTGGAAACAGTGAGGAACCACCTGGAGCTAAACTGGCTTTCTCTACACTCATCTTAAGAAACCTGTGCAGATGATTCAGAAATTTGGTTTCTTCCCAGCACATGCTTGGCTATTACAGAGATCTTGTCTCTTTTTCCTTTTTTTTTTTTTTTTTTTTTTAGACATTCTTTTTTAGAGCAATGTTTCTAGTGTGGATTTGTGGACACCCCCAGAGCTTCCTCTACTTCCCTCAGGATTTTATCGATTCCCTTTCTGGCAGAAACAAACATCCATGTTCACATTTTAGTGAGGGCATTATTTTCTCTTTGATTTAGCACGACGAGGAGTTATTCCATTATACCCAGACTTGTCTATTTACTCTTTAAAGCATGTTCCTTTTATTTATTCCTCCAGAGCTGCCTATTTAATCCAATCTCTTTTCCACTGAATTACACTAGCACAATAACACAGGCCAAACAGGTTCAGCCTGGGTCATGGGTGGCAGAGTAAGGGGCTATATTCGTTCCAGATAACAACTCCAGTATTTAAAAACATAAAAAATTAGTATTTACTGGGACTGGTGAGATTTATAGCTAAAAGGGGAGTCGTTATTCCCAGTATTCATAATGGTTTTGCAGCACCTATCCTTGTAAAAACAAGGCAAATGACCTGAAAATTAGAGTGGAGTCCAGCTCATTTTTGGAGGAAGCCAGAGTTTTGACAAAAGTTCTGGCAAATGTGTAATGCCTGGTCAGTTGGATGTGGGGTCTCATGGAGATGGCAGGCCCCACAATCCCACCAAAGCTCCACACCCAAACCCAGGATGATATTAATCTGTTTGAACTCACACTCGTGTATAACATGGATAAAAGCACTTCGGTGAGCAGACCCCGGAGTTCAGAGCCAGCTCTGCTGTGGGGGCTGTGCCTTGTATCCCAACATCTCTCTTCCCTCTGGCCTTGGGTTACAAACCGTGTGACAGCTGAGGACACCCTCTTATGTATTTATGGCATCTTTCTGCTCTTTCACTATTGCATTACAGCTGCCTTGCCATGCAAGATGTTTATGTTCTTCATTATTCTTTTTGAGTAGCGGATTTTTTTGTTCTTCATTATTAATACTATATCTTAATAGCTCTCTTAAGTAAACAGACACCTGCACTTTACAGAGACACGAGAAGATAAGTTCTCTGGCCCATGGGGGTTAAGTTCTTATTTATTTCTATCATATATGATTTACTATCCCGACGTTTTTTTCATGAGATACATTGTCACTTTCTAGCTGCCCTGTATATATCTGCTGCTCACCAGGACACCGGTCAGCCCTACTCTGCTCCTGTTATTTTGGAAACCCAGGGCTGTGAGTTTCATAAAGGCTAGGTTAAGTAAGCAACAGATTTATCTTTGTCAAAAGATAAAAGTGTTTGGCAGCAAATGTTGGCAGCTCCTTGCATATTTCTGGGGCTCCTTAGTGTGCTTTCTACTCTTCCCTTCACAGGAATGGCTGAGGGGGTGGCTGCCCAACCCAAGGGGCTGTCTGGCAGTGCCCTAACCTTAGCAGGCCTGATGTGGGTGATATTTAACCCTCCTTGTGCTTGTGGGATGTGAGACAAATGCTCTGTCACATAGTGTCTAGTGCATAGTGGATTTTGTATCCATCTTCCTTGGGCTGTGGGCAAGTGGGCAGCTGCTTCTCAGGTCCACCAAAATTTGTCCTACTGATGTGAATGTTCTCCTGGTGTGTGTCTCCTCCCTCCAGCCTTGCCCTGTACCTTCAGTTGCTCCAATGGTGCTGTTGGATGAAGCCATGGGCACAGCACCAGGGCAAGGAGAGTCTGATAAATGTGTGGGCAGCTGAAGGGCTGAGAAGTCCCCACTGAGTTGAGGGGATGCCTGTCCAGGGATGCCTCCCTCAGTGCAGCCCCCATGCCCTGTGCCCATGGTTTCCCCAGGGGCACCTCATCCCCTGGGAGGATTAATGCCGAGGCTGAGCCATTGTGGTATTGTGGTTGTGTGGGCTGAGAGCCATCCACCACCCAGCACTCTGCCCATGATATTTGCTTCAAGGAAAATGCATCTCCAAGAGGAATGTCCTAGAATGAAAATATTGAGGAGATGGATGCATCTTCCCTGCAAACTCTACTGCTGTACCAGAACAGCCCGATCTGGCTCGATCTGCACTTCAGGATGGAGCAAGATGTTCACTAGGGAGAGGGCAGCACAGCTCTCTCACTCCATTTCTCAGCAAGCATCCCATTCCAGCCTCTCCTATTGTTTCTATTTGCATACAGATAAAAATTTCCTATGAGGATTGTTTCCGTATGGTTTTTACGCATGAGAGTAAACAAGACATAGCTGTCGACTATATAGTTACCATATTTTTGGTGGTGTTCCCATCCAGAAAATGCAGCTGCATTATATTCCTGATAAAGTGGAACTAAAGTTTGGCTTCAGCAAGAATGTTAATAAATGAAAGACATTTCAAACAACACTGATTGAGGCAAAGTGTCAGTCCCTCTTCCTCCACCCCCTGCTTCCCTCCAAGGACTTTATTTTTTTGCAGAGTTGCAAAAACTCTGATGCCTAACCTGGAAATCAGCAAATTTCTGCTCCTGGTTACACTTGTATGAAGCTGAAATGGCTTTATTGGTTTCAGGGGGTTTGTTTGGGCCAGCACTCTGGTTACTGAGAGCAGGGGCTGTGCTGCTGCTTTATTACAGATTCATCCTTCATATAATTTGGTTTCTCGCTGTTATCAAGACCCAGCGAGAAAGGGGGAGGTTGTACTCATACCACCTAAACTTAGTCAGTGCCCCTGACATGATGCATGTGGCTCTTGCCTAATCTCCTCTTGCTGAAAATTAAAACACAAACATATAGTCATATTTTTGGATGAAACTGTACAAACATTTCAAAACAGTTTATGCATGCAGATTTGTATGTTATCAGAGAGCACCATACATGCACATGGAATTTGTGGAAAATGCCGAAAGATTTGAAAGGAAATAGTTTGGGAAGTTGTCTTATTTTTTTGAACATAAATCGCAAAACAGTTTCCCTTAACATTCCTCATGTCTGTTCAGCAATTAATACTTGACATTTCTCTATTTCACCCTGTCTGTTGATCTTGGGCTTTTTTTTTGTTGTTATTTTTTGCAACTCTCCTTTCATGTTTGCTACATCTGTTTTCTAAACCCAGCATTGATGTGTACAGAAAAACTTCCTGGCACAGGGAGCAGGGAGAGGAGATTTAGGCCTTCAAAACTGTGGTCTCCTCTCAACATGAGATATTCAGATTCAAAGGTGCATATTCAGTGTTCAGCTCAGCCTACCTGTCCTGAATAGTGGCTGCACATATGAGTCTGTTGGCTTGATCAGGTTTTTTTTCTCACTTAGAATGATTCCAATGGCTCCAGTGGGATTATTCTTGTACTAGCCAGATGTAAAAGGAAAGCAAAATCAAATCCTTCATACATCAGTGTCAGATTGACTCCAAGAAACCAGTGTTGAGTGATACAAAGGATAAGGGGCCTGAGGAAGGATGTGTTTATGGAGAACATTTGGAAACTTTAACTACTTGTAGTTTGAGCAACCACTGAGTTAGGGAATTGCCTGCAAATATTTAAGAGTGGAAAAAAGTACAGAGTGATTCAAAGGGATGTGAGAAAGAGGAGTGAGATACAATTAAAGAACACAGGAGTACAGCTCTTTTAAACAAACCTAGTCTGGCGTAATGTTTTTGTACTATATTCCTCATCCAAACAGCTGAGCACCTTTCAGGAACATGGAAATGGTGCCTTGAGTGTCAGATGTGGTTTATTCCTATTATAGCAGTCATGGTGATGTAGTCATCAAGTGGAAGGGAAGCAAATTTTGTTGGGAGATGTAGTATCTTTTCTTAGATCTATTCAGAAGAGTAAGGCAAAAAGCAAGTGAGGTCTGAGCCTTGTGTGTCCAAAACCTTCTCTGTGTTCTTCTGTCTGGATGGCTTGATCTAAACCCCTTCTTTGTTCTGACCTCTCCTCCAAGGAAGGATAATTTTGCATGTATTGTAGTGTTTTATCATACTAGTATCTTCTTTTGGAGCAGAGAAGGCTCTTCAAAGCTGTCGTTCAGGAAATATTGGTCTGTATTTCCTAGTGCTGCTTTGGGATGCTCTGTTTCTTCTGTACAAGCGAGCTTTGCCTTCTAGAGGAGAGTTCAGCTTAGCCTGGAGAGAGTAGTTTTGCTGTCATCCATCTTGGAGACATGAACTAAGCTGCTGAGTAGTGTGTCCTAGTCACTGAGACCTTGAAATTCATTTGGCAGCCCTTGGGAAGGCAGTGTCAGGGAGTCACACTGCCAACAAGATGCATCCTCTCAGGCTGGGCTGGCTGGCATTCCCTGAGCACACTGCCTGGGCCCTGCTCAGGGCTGTCACGTTTCCCCAGTGCCAGGGAGTGCTGACACAGCCTGCCTAACCTGGCCAAGACAGATAGGGTCTGCCAGCAAACTGGGGATGGTGGAAATGATTTCCTGCAGATGCCGTCGTGCAAATTTAGCATCAATGAGAAATCCAAGCATATTCTCCAGGCATGTGTGACCAGTCCTTGGTGAAAGGGCTGGGAAATCTTTCTTGGTGGTCCTTCAGACCAATACAGAGACCACAGGGTAGCAGAGGGATAATTTGTGCCTGTAAAAAGCCTTGAAAGTCCTGATGCAAAATCCATGGGGAAGTGGGACTTCTCATCATAGGATCCAAGGTTTGGATATAGGACATTTAACCCTGTTACCACCCTTTCTTCTTTGTCAGACGATGTCATTTGTGCTTCATGTATAAAAGAGAACTGTATGCATATGATGAACCATTTGTTTCTTTGAGACACTGCTAAGAGCAAAGCATACTCTGAAGGAATAAATGTATACGCGGGGAGAAGAGATGACATATTTTATTAATTTAAAAAAACAGATTTCAAGACTAGATCACCCTGTTTGATCTTTCCATCTGCCTGTACATCTCCTCTGAACACTACGTAGGCTATAGCTAGGTATCAGTTACCACATACAGGGAAGACAGTGATTCCACTCTCATAAATCACTGCTTTCTCTGAAAAACAACATTTCAGCCTTAACTAGAGATCCAAACGCAGCAGCACAGTGACTCTGGTGTTGTGTAAATGGAAAAGTGTGTGTCGTGCTCCTTGTCCGCCCAGTTGTGGCATTTTCTGTCTTGTCACATGCCAAATGCTTTATCAGAACTGATCCACCCATTGAAATCTGCCCTCTGCCCCATCAATCATGTTATTTACATTTCCCTGCATCCAGAGCAATCCCCTTTTCCAGGCATGGATGCTCAGGTTGACCCTATGTGGTTGCTCCCCCTGGGTAACCAGAGGAGGGCTTCCCAAACAGGGTGGCAGGTGGAAGGAATGTGCTAATCCTGGCCATGCCCTTCCATCACCTTCACGTGCTCCGTCAGCTGCACAGAGCCACCCAGTTCCTCACGCCCTCCTCCCCAGTGGCATGTCCCTGTGGATCTGTGCCACAGGGCCTCGTGCTCCTGCAAGGCACTGTTGCCAACCCAAGTCACTTGGATGACCACAGCCCCCCTGGGGTGCTGGGTGTGATGGGAAACTCAGCTGCCTGGCTACCACCTGCAGTTTGAAAAAAATCACTGAAACAGATTAGGAATTACAGTCTGGAGGTATTGTGCCTCCCAGATCAAACATAGGGGAGAAGAAAAGGCAAAACAATCGAGACGTAAAGGAGAAAATGGGGGCAAATGGAGTTCTGTGATGATGCAGGTGAGCAGCTCCTGAGGGAAAAGGGGTAAGAAAGCTGGAAAATGTCCAATTTGTGGTTTTGAAGACATGAGAAAAGTCATTCTGGCAATGGATGTTCACTAGACCATCACAGCTATGCAAAATCTGAAAAGTCACGGTCTGGAAACAGGGCTTTGGGGACAACTGGTTTACAAATGGACTGTTAGGCTGTTTCTCAGGCCATGTGGAGACACGTATTTCGTTGCTTAGCATTCATTTTTGTTTGTCAGCTCCAGAAAGCTGTTTTCCCACAGCCTTGTCTCAGGACTGTGGGGTGCAGGAGCAAACTGGGGCTGTTGACTTTCAGACTACTCAATCATCCTGCAAATTACAGCCAGTCCAGAAAAAACATAGCTCTGCCTGTTTCCTTATTTAGGTAGAAGTGTTGGGAAAACAGCATGAGATTTTGTTTCTGATAAACTAGGAGCTGTTTCAGGAATATTAATTATTTTTCTTGTATCAATGTTTTACATTTATTCCTCCACTGCAGTATTGGGAATGAGATGGATGAAGTGTACAGCATAGTTTCAGACTTTCTTTCAGGCACTCCCAAGCCCCTGACAAAAATAAATTAAAAAACTGTGTTGACATTTTGGAGTCAGTAAGGTTTATTTTCTGGTTGTTTTAGCCTGGGGTATGGGAGGTGTGGGCTCCATTCCCTGCCCCATGTAATCCCTTTTCAACATTACTTGAGTCAGGTTCTTAAAAAAACTTCTGGATGCCTAAGGACAGAAGCTTAAGGGACATCTGAAGGTGTTCAGGCACCTGAATAATTTAGAGTATCTTGTATACTGCCTCTGTAATCCTCCATCTCCCAAATGGTGAAAGGCTGCAGGCAAGATTTTGCTGCTTTATGATTGTATTGGGAGGAGACATACCAAGAGTCCGAGAGATGTTGGAGTCTACAAAGGCACACAAGTGATTTTCTATAAGGCAGTGAGGACAGAAGGAGTGGATTCATCAGAGGATTTTTATCTGCTATGTCCAGCCTGAGCTGGATGCTTAGTGCTGGGCTTGGGAACAGCCTGGGTTGGAAAAAGGTCTCTTCTTCCAGACTGGAGCTGATTCAGGCCCAAAGAGAATTCACCCAACTCTCTAAACAGTCTGAGACAAGACAGTCACGGTGTGTCTGGGAATTAAACCTCAGCCTTGGCACATAAATCAGAAAAATAGGACGAGGAGTAGGAGCTCAGTCAGGTCCCTCTAATATGATGTGAAATCTGACTATGGGCTGGTGCCCCACATCTGAGCCAGAACTGAGGATGCTTTGGACTTCAGTCTGTATGGAACAGAGGTTGTGTAGACAGTTTTATGGCTGGATCACCTGTATGGTGATGTCCCTGGGACAAAGACCTTGACCCCTTTGTGGTGAAATGGCTGGGAAACGTTACAAAGATGTGTTTTACACATCATCCCCCCAGAATTATTGTGTAGTTGGGCTCTCATTCTACTGCAAGTTGGAGTAATTTTATCAGAAGGCATGGCATGAACATGACCATGTAGGTTAAATCCTGAAGGTTTCCCTCAGTCAACACTGTCTTTTAAGTCAATGAGGCTGAAGTTATTGCCTGACAGGACGAGTAGTCCATCTGGGGTTTCTCAGCTGAATTAGCTCTAATGATAAAAATGATGATATAAATATGTAAAATATTAAAACAATATTGTCAGCTGCTTTGTTTGTTTCTGGCTCAGAGGGTTTATATGTTTAGTCTTGGATGTTTTTCACATTGATTTCGTGTATCAAGATCTAATGCTGTTAGGAACCACTGAGTAAAAATATTTAGTAATAACAGTAATATTAGAGGGTGTGATTTGGTAATCCTAACAAAGTAGATAAGATGGATGTTCAAATTTACTTCTTGGCTTGGGTTTAGGGATTGTCCTGTTGCCTATCACATTGAATTAGTATGGAGATAGCTCCATTTTCAAGGAGGTCTTCATGCTGGAGCATATCAAGTAAGAGATCTGAGAAACAATAATATCAGCAGTAATGATGTTTCTCTCCAGATACAAAAAATTTAGCTATTGAGGCAGCTTCGTCAGTTGTCGTTTGTTTAGTCTGTTTGGTGAGTTCTGCCAGGTTGGTTTTGATCCTGTGTGGAGAGTGATTTGCTGCTAAGAGCGGATGCATCAGCCGAGTCCTGTTTGAAAGTAAATAATAAATAATTGTAACCGTTAATACAAGGAACTGACATCTCCACAGTTTATTTTCCAGTTAGTTTAGTTTAATTCATTCCAGTTTCTTTCTGGCAGTACTTGCATCCAAGCAGAGAGATCAAAACAGCGCAGCCGACCCCCAACTCTCCCTCGCTGCCTTCGCGGTGGATTCCCACGGACGGGGCTCTCTCCGAGCCACAGGGAGAGGGGTACTTTGGCAGGCACGACTTCTGGGGTACGAGGGGTGACTGCGGGACTGGAGATCTCCACCGCCACTGGGTTTACGGGGTGCCCAGGAGGTGCGGGGAGGGCGATGCTCCGGGGCACAGCGAGGCAGCAGGGTGGCCCCGCAGCCCCGGGGGTACCAGACAGCGGAAGGGCGGCGGGGGGAGGTGTCCGGAGCTCTGTGGGGCTCCACTGCAGCGGGGGCGGTGGGACACGCTCACTCATCCCCGGCGCAAACGGCGCTCGGCTGCCGCCGGTGCCGCCTCGGCCGCTCCCGCAAAGGGTTAAGAGGAGCGGGGCCGGCGGAGGGCGGGGGCTGCCGGGGGCTCCCGGGGATTGGTGCGAAGTTTGGAGCGGGGCGGCCCCGCACCGCCCTCCGCGGCGGCTCGGCCCCCACCGCCACAAAGCCCTGCAGGGAAAGTTGCTTTATCGCCGGTTTCTCTCGCCCCGGCTCTCCCCCCCCCTCCCCTCCCCTTCCCCCCCCCCCTTCCCCTCCTCCCCCCCCCCCTTAAACCGGGTTCCCGCCGGGGGGGCCGCCGGA
>VYZS01097081.1:0-11948 GCA_013400695.1 Neodrepanis coruscans
GATTCTATGAAAGGTATTTTATAACATCAGTTGCAGGGCTCCTTCAAAGATGGATGGGGGTCTGTTTGATAAAAAGGGAAATGCTACAGATCCCTGGCAGGAGCTGGCTGAGACATCAGGCTCTGTCTAATTGGACAGATAAGACAAGGACCCTCCAAGCATGAGAGAGAAAATGGATTTGAAGGTGCTTTTCACCTCTCTCAATTAAGCCCTTGACCTGCAGCACACCAGAAGGACTTTCTCCCCAGCACAGAAAGACTTTTTCACAGAGGAAAAATCCCCAGAATGATAAATTCTCAAAGCATCTTTGCCCAGGAGTTGAAACCAGCCAGTCAGTGCTGACAAGTGTTAAAACACTGACAGTCTCCCTGAGCACTTCAGAGCTGGCTGCCCTCCTTTATTTCCATGATATTATCAAATGCTCCTTCCCCCAGCATTTATTTCCCCTTTTCCTGTTGTCCTCACTGCTTCCAGTGAGCTGCAAGTCAAATTCCAAGTTTTCCAGTTACTTTATGACAGGTGAAACTTTTCCCTCAGTGTGTTCCCATCACTGAACACATCCCCCTTTCAAAATGCCCAGAGAGGAATATTGTCAGAGCATCATCAGTCTGTGCTGGGGAGCTGCCAGCCAACGTGCAGGAAAACTGTTACTTGGAAGGCTTTCATTACCCACTCAGTTAATAAATCACAGGGAACATGCTGGATTTTGCTCCTCTTCCCACGCAACACCAGAGGATGTGCTTTTTTAAATCACTGCTCCAATTAGAGTGCAGGGATGTGGCTCCATCTGTGCAGTTTTGAAGAGTGACCATATATTGTTTGTGTAAAATTGGGTTGAAAATACCTGTTGCTCTCACTTGGCACATGGTCGGGGGGGGGTGTCTTTTTGTTTCAACAAGTCCTTGGGCGTTTCTGCTTTGGCTGATTTGAAAGAGGATCCTTTGGCAGCGCTGACAGGAGGACCCTGGGCACTGGGCAGGCACAGTGGGGGCAGGTTGTAATTTGTGTTACAGAAGATTTTGATTAGTATAAATAGGGAAGAACAGGTTAAACCAAGAAACTTCATCTCTCTAAGTGGATGCAGAGCCCTTTGATGAATCCCTGCTGCCCTGGGCCCATTTGCTTTGCTGCCCAACCGATTTCATTCTGCCTTAAAAATCCAACCAGGCAGAAAAATCCCCATCCCTGGATTTTCCCGTGCTCTGAAGCCCTGCAGGACTCTCAGCACAAGGGGAAACACTCCAGTAAAGAGGCCATGACCCAGCAAACAGCTCTGTCCACGCTCCAGTGTCCACACTCCAACCTGTCAAGTGGAGCCAACACGAAGAGCTGGAGCTCAGGGAGCACCTCCAGCCCCCTCTCCAACTGTCCAGTGAATCCACTGATGGATTCATTTGCTCCTGGACATTTTCACCCATCAGCTGCAGGGACCCTCCTCCCTTGGGTGCCCTCCATAACAGAACTCACTGTTGGGAAAGCTCCCTGTGGCTGTGGGGCAGGAGCTGGTTGTGGTGGCAGCTGAGATGTTGGTGATGGAGGGGTTATTGACTGACCTTTTAACTGCTGAGCCCTCAAAGGGGTTAGAAGGTGTCAGGCAGCTCTGCTCCTGTTGTTAAGAGGATTAAGTCTGAGTCCTGAGGTTGCCCTCAGGGCATGGGGTTAAAGGCTGTGGCTGGGATCAAACCACAGGTTGGATTATTGACCTTTTTTCCTGCAGCGTTTGACCCTTTGACTGATGTGGAAGCACCTTGGAAACCCCAGCAGCTCCTGTTTGTGGAGCATAGATCATCCTCCTGCTATGGAGAACGAGCCCACTTGGGATGGAAAGCTCTTCCTACCACATTCCTCAGCCCCAGCCCTTTATTTTTTCATGTCCATAATGCAACACACATGAAAAACCCAAAGGATGAAAACACAAGTGGTTCTTCCACTTTAGCACAGGAATCACAGGCAACTCCTTGGAAAAACAACTGCTGGACTTAAACCATGTGATGCTCACAAAGGATTTCCCTGTCTGCAGCTCTTCCACACCCAGTTCCTCCCAGTTTGAACCAGTAAGAGCATCTCCTCCCCACCTACCTGCAGTGATGGACGCCAGCCTGACGTAATCAAAGCCCCTGATGAAGGGCTCGTAGGGGGAACTCTCCAGAACATTCATCCCTGGGGGGAAAAGGGAAGATGGTGAGAAGGCAGCTGAGATGAACAAGGGTCAGGATCCTTTGGTGGCTCCAAGGATGTGCTCTAAAGGCCATAAATGGATATCCAGAGGCACAGAACAGGGGTGTGGCCATATCCTTGGAGGAAGGAATAGGATGGAATTGGCTTTTAAAAATATATCTCAGCTCTGGACTGGGACAGACTGGCAGGGAACTGGTGGGTTGCAACCCCCTGTAGCTCAAGCCACTCTGCAGGGCTTGGCACTGAGGACATCAAACCACCAGCTCATGGACTTTCAAGCACCATCCTGGCTGTTTCCTCTGTATCCCTCCTGGAATATGATCCTCCCCTCTTCCTAGGACACAGCCAGGGCTGTGTGTGTGTGACAACACACTCCACATTTATTAACACCTCTCCCTCTCTCCTTGCCAACAGCCCTTTCTTCCCTGGCACACACCCACAGCTCCCACAGAAACTTCCTCTCCTCATTCTGAAGTCTCTGGGAAGCTGCTTTTATTCCCTTCCCTGCACCCAATGCTCAGTAATGCCCCATCACCCTGATGGATCCTCCAGAATATTTCTGAAGCAAACAGCTCAGCATTAATCCTGCTTTTTATTAGGCATTTCCATGGATATGGAGCAGCAGCAGATGCACTGGCTGGGAGAAAAGGGCTATCAAAGCTCCTGCTCTGGGCACAGGCTGATCTCCAGCTGCAGGCAGGGAGAAACAGCTCCCTGCAACCACCACAGGTTCATTCCAAGGCAGCTTTACACCTTCATTGAAATATCTTGCATCGTTACCAACTGGAGAGGGGCCCATCTGTACGTTCCAGGGGAGCACTTTTATGTCCTGATGATAAAGCACCTTATCAGAGGATTGTTATCATGTTGTCATCGTGTTATTGTGTCTCTAAATGGGAAGGTGGCTCAAAAGGGCCCTGCTCAAGAGGAGCTGAGTAAATAGTGTGCTCTGGAAATTCCCTGAGCACACATTCCTACAATTGTTTTTACAAGAGGGCTTCTAAGAAGCTTCTTGCAGCCTCCTGGGTGTGTGAGACTGAGAGACAGAGCTCTGCACGGGGCATGTGGGTTCCTTTCTCAGTCAATTAAATGTGTGTAAGGACTCTCAGACACAGGACTGTAATGGAATGTATCACCCCAGGGAAATTAAAGCAAGGAAATCCGAGGTTTGGGGGGTGAAGCTGCACTGCAAGTGAACTCAGTGATTGGAAAGATGTGGGGGCCCAGGTCATGGCAGCAGAGAAGGGGGGCAGAGTCTTGGCATCCTCCACGAACAGCCACCCCTGAGATGAAGATCCCAAGGCATCCCAAGCCCATCCAGTTCTTTTTCTGCATCTGGAGACCCCCTCCTGGCCCCTGGTCTTCCAGGTCCCCCTTGAACCCAAACCATTCCATGCCCCAGAGTTGGAAGTTCTGCTGACTCCACTGTCCTGCACTGAGCTGTGCCCAAAGCTCCAGCCACAAAGGTCAGCTGGGCAGGAGCTGGGACACAGCCCAGGCTTCACTCCAATGGAAATATCCAGCACAAAATTAAGGGAAAGACTGGATCCTGCAAGGTGCTGGGGGTGCTCTTATTTCCCCAGTCAGTTCACAGCCCCCTGCAAATTTTAGCACCTGAAAGCTTCCCAGCAACTTCATCAAGCAGTTCCCATTCCCAACCAGTTCCCATTCTGGCAATCCCATGATTTTTTTTTCTCCATCCCCTTTGTTTTGCTTGGCCTTTTGGCCCATGGTCTCACCCCTGCTCTTCTCCTCCCAGCTTTGAGCCAGCAGTGTTTTATTAATCTATTTCACAGCCCATGGCTGGAAGGGTCTGTTTTATTCCCCATTTTAATTTTCATGGTGCATAAAATACTCACCCACCTGACAAGGAAGAGTTATGGCCACCGAGGTGCAATTTTATGATGACTCTTAAAAACTGTCAAAATCCAAACTTACTGAATACTGGCTCTGGGAACACTTTAAATTCCAACTTGATGTCACCAGCCCCAAATCTTCACTAACCCAAAGACACTGGTGCATTTGAGAGACTCCAAGAGAGTGATTTTTTTTTTTTAAGCTGATGCTGTTTTTTCCTCAGTGCCTGTGCTTTATGTAGTGNAAGCTGATGCTGTTTTTTCCTCAGTGCCTGTGCTTTATGTAGTGTTTCTGTGAAACCCACGGTGTTCATAGTCTCGGTTAATAGACTTAGATGCAAAATATGCTGTGCATTTCCCCAGGAAAAGATATCAAGGTGTACTGGGAATGTCATAAAAAAGAGGCCAAGTTAAAAAAGAAAAAGAAAAAAAAGAGGCAGGAGGTGTCTCAGGTTTTCAGGGTTGCTTTCCCTAAAATGCCAAGACTATGGGGATCAGTGGAATCATAGAAGACCCTGAATTGGAAGGGGATCCACCAGGATCATCCATCCAACCCCTGGCCCTGCACAGACCCTCCAACAATCCCCAAGAGTCCAAGAGGATCATCCCAGCCCTCCTGGAGCTCTGGCAGCCTTGGGCAGTGCCCATTCCCTGGGCAGCCTGGGCAGTGCCCACCCACCCTCTGGGGGAAGAACCTTTCCCTGAGCTCCACCAACACAACTCCAGCCCTTCCCTCATGCCTTTAGGTGTAACACAAGCCCACAGGCACAACCCACTTTCACCGCCACTCCGGAGCAGCTCTGCCAAAAACCCCAGGAGGAAAACCAACATGAGGGACTGACCTTCCATGAGGGTGTGATGGATGCTCCAGTAGACGCTCAGGCAGTGCTTCTCCTTCTTCATGCCCCTCTTGCACTTGCAGCCGTAGAGCTGGCTGGAGAGCAGGGCGCTGACGGTGCTGCGGCACTGGCTCTTGGCGTCGGGGCCCAGCTTGTTGGCGCCGTTGCCCGCGATGCACTGCCGCAGGGTGCGGAACTTGGCGCTGCACACGGGGTCGGTGGTGCACGACTCCCCCGCCTGAAGGCAGTCCCTGCTCGAGCCCACGGCCTCGGCCATGCCCTCTGCGGGAGAGGCAGGCAAGGTGAGGAAGGGATAAGAGAGGATGGAGTCACCAGGAGTCACCCTGTGGGTCTGAGAGGGTCAGCACGACCCTCCTGGAGCTCTGGCAGCCTTGGGAAGTGCCCGTTCCATGGGGAGCCTCGGCAGTGCCCAACCACCCTCTGGGGGAAGAGCCTTTGCCTGAGATCCAACCTGACCCTGCCCTGACACAGCTCCAGCCCTGTCCTGGGTCATGTCTCTGGTCCCCACAGGGCAGAGCTCAGTCCCTGCTCCCCATTTGTCCCTCCCAAGGAAGTTGTCCCTGCAATGAGGTCTCCTCTTCCCCAGGGAAGTGGTGTGAGGATGATGGAGCAACTCCAGGATTGTCTCCAACAGCCTCCTTCTCCTCAGAGAACTGTGGCTGCCCCATCCCTGGAACTGTCCAAGGGCAGGTTGGAGCCACCTGGGACAGTGGGAGGTGTCCCTGCCCAGGGACAGAGAGTAGGACTGGTTGAGCTTCTCTTCCAACCCAAACAACCCTGTGATTCCACACAACCCAACCAGCTCCTGGCGCTTCCTCTTTCCCTCTTGGAGCACAAAAAGCTTTCCAAACCCATTCTCCCCCAGCTCTGTCTCTCATTCCTGCCCCCCCAAGTTAACAGCAGCCCAAGGCTTTGGAGACCCCGGGCTCTTCTCCTTGCACATGATTTAACTCTGCCCACGCCTCCCTGGAGCTATGAATGGCTCTGTGTGGGTGTTTTGACATGGAGTCAGCCCACATGTGTCCCAGGAGTTGGCCCTTCTTCACTGTCAGTACCTTCCCAGGACTCCCACTGGTTTTGTCTTGGCTTTTTCCAAGCTTTTGTAAATTATTGTCAGAGTTACTCATGAAAATGCAAAGGTCTCCATTCCCACATGAAGAAGAAAGACCAAAGGATGGGAGGAAAACGTTATTTCTGCACAGACACCAATAAATGAGTTCATCAGGGCTCAGTGGAGCTGGACCAATTCCATGCTCTTAATTGCTGTCCCTCACTGAAACAGGCTGGACACATCCAAAGTGACTCCTGGGGATGTTCCCACCCCATCCCTCCTGGCACAGGCACATTCAGCAGGACAAGGGGAATGTCACCCCTTCCAGCTGGTGGGATGCTCTGGAGTGTGCTGACACAGCTCAGGCATCACTGCACCACGGCTTGGGGGAGTGGTGAGGAGGAAAAGCTGGTTTATGGAAGGGGAGAAGCAGTTCCAGTGCCTGGAATGGAATTTTGGATCCTGCTGCACTATAAAAACAGAAAGCGCTGCCACGACCTTGAAGGAGGACTTCCCAAATTCCTCCCACAGGAGCTCCCTGTTTCTCACAGAACTTGTCTTCCCTTTGGATGGGAACCAGGAGGGTAAGGATAGATAAGGAGGGGGCACCTTCTCCTTTCTGACTCCCTCCAGTATCTGTTACTGGTGGGGCCCAAAAGGGACAATATTAGAAAATCCTCTCCCTCCGAGTTCCTGATCTCCATCTCTGAGGGTTTCATGAAATCTCTCCTTTTCCCAGCTCCCACCTGCTACCTCTCCAGCATTCCTGCACCTCCCAGTCCATCACTTGAGCCAGAACATCCATTTCTTTTCCCTCAGCAGTCCCAGTCCCTTTGCTAAGAAGGAGCTGCCTCTGTTGCTCTCGACTGGAGCAGAAAGCAGCAGCTGGAGTTCAGATATTTCAATTATGTTTATTACAAACTTTGAGTGAACCCACCAGGAGATTTCCTCCTGAAATATCCCAATGGCACCTCAAATGCAAAACCCTTCATCAAACTCCAGACTATTCCGAAGTGCCTCGTGGCCAACGTCAAGCTTTCAGGTTTTTCAAATCTCACAACACCTCGAATCTGAGTTCTCCTACCCCCAATTTATTCATAGACCTGGTTTATTTAGCACTCAAGGCTTGTTTGGATCTGCCAAATGTGGAGAAAGAAATTATTTCCAGCATGTAGGGAACTCTGCCTTGGGCTGTCATATATTGAAGAACACCGAACACAAGGAACCAGTTTCCTTGAAATATCATTTGAGCTGCAATTTCACTGAGATCCATAAAATGAGCCAGAGAAAATATCTGAGCAGAATCCATAGGAATGAAGATAAAAAGCACTTGGCTTATTTCATCCTGGTTCTCTCCAAAGGATCTCCTCTGGATGAGGATAAAGCATGGCAGGTTGGAGATGACTTTGTCAGTGTCCTGTCAGCTGCTGAAAAGTAGGTTAAAGCAGAAATTATGACCTTCCTCCCCCTTCTCTGCTACATGAATCGCAGAAGATACTCCCCAGGATGGTTATAAACACAAGCAGCCTGTAAAAGCTGTAAAACACTTTGGGATCTCACTTTAAATAAATCAAAGCTCATTGACCATCGGGCAAATTTCCCGGCGAAATTTTAAGCAAATACATCCTCAGGCTGAGACTTGCTTCACAGAACAAAGGCCAGGGGTGAATATTTACAGAGCAGAAAACACCCCCTATTCAGAATTGATGACAGAGGTGCTGGAAGTCACTCAGAGTGTCAGGAATGACCCGCTCACTTAAACCCCTGAAATCATTCAGGGGCTTTTATTGTTACTGATGCCTTTGCAAGTGAGACAACAGAGCACCACGTTTTCCTCCTCACACGGCCCCTGAGAGAGTCATTTTATGCAACATTAAGACAGAGCCTCTCAGGGAAACAAAATAAATCTCCATGACTTGGAGAATTGATGGTGCCTCCTAGCAGGCAGGACAAGAGCAACAGCAGCTCCTTTCTCCCAAAGACTGAGTGGCCTTTCTGGTTTTGCCTTCAAAAATAGCTCCTTGTGGACACTGTGCCGCAGGATTTTCCTCCTCCTTGACCAAGCAAATCGGGATGTGCACCAGGATGGGCTTTCTGTGCCTCTGCTTTTCTGAGTGCAGCCCTTCCAGCTCCCTCTGCTCTCTTTAAAAAGCCATTTGTCTGGAGTTTTTATTCCTCACTCGCTGCTAATTTTCACGCTGTTTATGGTGGCAGATGGAGTCACGAGTTTATTTTCACATCCTGGTTGGAGCTGAGCTCCACATCTGTCTCTGCTCACTCTCACCTCGCTGACACTTCCACACAGCTACTCCTTGTGTGGGAATGAGAGGGAAAACCTGGCTCTTCCCACCTCAGTCCTTCTCATACAGGTGCATTTTGCTGACCAAAGAACTCCAACTCTCCTCCAAAGAGGTGAATTCCTTCCTCAAAGAAGGATGGATGTGCCTGGGGTGAAGAAGATGAAGGTGACCCCGTGGAGGGCTGGAAATGGGGAATAAAAAACCTGGAGAGCACCACCATGGGGTCCTGTCACTCTGCCTTTTGTGACCCAACCAACACTCAGGCTTTGGGTGTTTTAGGAGGACTCACATCAGTTCAAGCTGGGGCTGTGGGACACATCCAGTGGGACACATATCCCCCTCCAGTTTGGATATGGATTAGATGGGAATCTTTTTACACTCCTGATTTGGAGCTGGAGAAGGGGCTGGAGCAGCAGGAGGGGCTGAGGGAGCTGGGGGGGCCTCATCCTGGAGAAAAGGAGGATGATCCTGGAGGGTTTTTTTCCATCCTCAACGATTCTGTGATTCACACACAGTCCCAGGCAATGATGAACACTGTTATTATTTCCATGACAAGCTGTTGACTCCAAAACATTTGGTGTTTGCTTTTACAATATCTGCTGCTAAGAGGAAAATATCCTCTCAAATCTCCAGGAAAGCAACAGGACTGCTTTATTACCCCTCAAGGTTCGTTTTTAACCCTGTTTTTCCTGCAAAAATGGGTGACTGTCTTCACAGAATCCCAGAATGGTTTGGGTTGGAAAGGACCTTAAGGATCAGCCAGTTCCACCCCCTGCCATGGGCAGGGATGTTTTCCACTATCCCAGGTTGCTCCAAGCTCTATCCTGGGGCAAGAGTTGGTCTTCCAGCCAGCACAGAGTCCATGTAAAAATCTGGGAGAGGACATTTTAAAGAGTATTTCTATCCTGTGTTCCTGTGAGAGACACCTGAACATGAAGTGGGCACCAGACCATCCTTCTGTGTCCAGCTGGGAGAAATGGTCATCCCTGGACAATCCTCACAGCCTGGATCAAATTAAAAATGTTGGTGCTTTCTCACAGACAGCTGTAATTTCCACTTCCCCCCAGAGCAGTCAGCAACAACTTGTTACTCACAGTTGTCCTGGAGTGCAAAAAAAAAAACGATGGGAAAGGGGATCTTGGAGAAATATTCCTGGTATTTCCCAGATATCCACAAGCCAACAGTGATGCCTGAAGGAGGCCAGGTGCATTAATGCAGGTGGTCCCTTGTTTGCACTGTGTTTCCACAGTGATTTTACAGCCAAATCCTTGGGATAATGTAAGGAACAAACCCCTGTGCACAGCTCAGGTTTCATGTCCCCCTGTGCTGCTGAAATGGCTGCAGAACGTGCAGAGCAGCCCCAATAAACACCAATGGTCCTTCCCCCAGGGCTGCTGGAGAACAGCCCTCCCAGGAGAGGCCACACACACAACTCACAGCTACCACCTGGATTTTGTAGTGCCCACAAATCCCCTTCTGGGATGTTCTCCAGGCAAGGAAAACTTTCCTTCCTTCCTTCCTTCCCTGTCTTGCCTTAATCCCAGTGGAAGTTCAGTGCTCCAGCACCAGGAACACTTTGAGAGCTGCCTCACTATTTAGTGGATGAGATGAGAGGATCTCAGCATTCCCTGCTGTCAGTCCTCTGTGGCTTCAGTGGTTTTACAAACAGAGTGAAATCCCACACTGCAAATCGTTCCTGTTCCTGCTGATCCTCCCCAGTCAGCACTGGGCTGGTGGAATTTGCTGAGAGCACCTCGGGAATGTAAAGTCTGAGAGTGTCAAAGCACCACTGGAGAGTTCAGGCCAACAACGTGTCTTGAGCAGACATCAAAAATGTGCTGCCTGACCCCCTGCACCTCCAGCTATGACCTTTCCTCCCTTCCTTTCAGGTCTTTTGTCTTTATTTGCTTGGTGCTTCCGAGCAGGACTTTGGAGGTGCTGGGGAAATACAAATAAACACAGGAACATTCACTCAGTGTCACCTTCCCCTCTCATAACTGGCCCACGCAGAAGGTAATTTAGTCCTTGTAGGGAATCAAAGCCAGAAGAAAACACACTCCTTGGATCTCTCCTCCTGCTTATCACAGATTTGTCTGTGACACCCAGACACCTTCAGAGAAGCCTGAAAACTTGAGATGTCCTGTAGGTCAAGCCCCGTGATGTGACAGGAATTTTATGAAGCAAGCCATGGAATCAGAGAATCCCACAATGTTTTGGATTGGAAGGGACTTGAAAACTCATTTCATTCCACCCCCTGCCCTGGGCAGGGACACCTCCCACTGTCCCAGGGGGCTCCACCCTGCCCTTGGACACTCCCAGGGATGGGGCAGCCACAGCTTCTCTGGGAATTCCAGCCCAGCCCCTCCCCACCCTCCCAGCCAGGAATTCCTTCCCAATCTCCCCCCCAACTCTCCCCTTTCCCACTCTGAAGCCATTCCCTGTGTCCTGTCCCTCCAGCCCTTGTCCCCAGTCCCTCTCCAGCTCTCCTGGAGCCCCTTTAGGCTCTGCCAGGGGCTCCAAGGTCTCCCTGGCTCCTTCCCTTCTCCAGCTGAACAATTCCAACCCTCTCTCACTGCCCTCTGGCACTTTTAGTAGGGAATTCTCTGCCCTGAGAGGACAATGGAAAGCAAGAGTGAAATGTGATGGCCACAAGTGAACTGAAAGGCAGAGAGGGCTCAAGTGAGTTGGGTTTTAGGCATCTGAGCTGAGCCCAATAATCCCCAATTATCCTTTGCCAATCCTGCAGCTCTCCTTGCCATTTCCTAAGGATCCAAGAGTCCCTCTGGCTTTGATGAAGCCTAAAAGATGAAGCAATTTATTTGTCCCCCATCAGGTCAACGACTAGAACCTGCCTGAAAAAAAACCCCAAAAATCACAATACTGTGGGCTGGACTATTAGTTGTTGGTTTGTCTCTGCAAACTTCCAAGCTGGGAGGAAATCCAGAGCCCTCTGGGGGCCTGTGGTCTGGTGAAGTCACATCATGTCTCCACTGCCTTGAAGGAGAAGAGAACTGAACATTCAAAGCCTCATGACAACGTGGGGTGAAGTCTCCTTGGGTATCTTTACTCTCCTACACTCACACATCCTTTCTGACAAGGCTTCAGCCTTTGTTTTCTGGAGATGCCTCTGGAATGCCCCGTCCTGCTGGACTGACTCAGCCAGAGGAACCACCAAATCAGCTGGAAAAAATATCCTTAAGAAAAGAGGGAGATGAAAATGAGACCCTCACACTCACTGCATGACCTGGTTGCAAATAATTGTGTATTGATTCCAAATAGACTTAATCCATCTGATCAGAAAAGGGCTTAAAACTCTGGAGCATCCATGAATCCTCAGATTTATGTCCCTGTCATTATGGAATTCTGAAATCTGTATCATATCACAAGTTGTTGCAGAGAACATGATCCATGTCACACTCATGCCTTGCCAAAATTTGGGGCTGTCACAATATTGCTGCACTGGGGAGGTTCAATCCTTGATTTTTGGTGGAGCACAGGTGATTCCACCCTTCCCAAAGCTGAGCAGTTCCACCACCAACAGCAGTGGGGTGAATCCCATGGGATAACGGGGGTATGAGAGAGCAGGAAGGACAACTGAGGCCTCCAGGGCCAGGGATCTGTAAGGAATTAAGGAGATACACATCAGATCACAAATTCCACCTAAATCTGACTCTAAAATGTCCTGGCCAAAAGCAGAGACAGA